>PVIR01010673.1:0-49268 GCA_004026965.1 Petromus typicus | reverse complement strand
ACAGGCGTGAGCCACCACGCCCGGCACTGTGGTATGTGGTACTGGTTGCTGCTGGGTGTGGGTCTCCACACCCAGTATTGTTATGTGGTTACCGGGGAATCGAACCCGGGCCCTTGCGCTTGCAAGACAGGCGCCGGAACCACTGAGCTAACTCCCCGGCCCTTTTTTCTTTTTTTTTGAGACAGGGTCTCGCTTTGTAGTTCAGGCTGGCCCTGAGCTCAGCCTCAAACTCACATCCAGCAATCCTCCTGCCTCTGCCTCCCGAGTGCTGGGATTACAGGCGTGAGCCACCACACCCAGCACTGTGGTAAGTGGTACTGATTGCTGGTGGGTGTGAGTCCACACTCAGTATTGTATGTGGTTACCGGGGATCGAATCTGAGCCCTTGCACTTGCAAGACAGGCGCCGGAACCACTGAGCTAAATCCCCGGCCCCATGATGTATGATCTTTGTGATGACTTGTTGTAAGTTCATCAAAGAGACTGATCTACGTTTCTCTTTTTTGGTTGAGTCCTTTTCTGTTTTGGGAATTACTTCAGGGGTACTGCTTCTCTTTTGAGTTCATTAAAGAGTCTAAGGAATATTGGTATTAGAAATTAGTTTCTGATACTTAAATTTCCTTCATAGATTACTGACATTCTCTTAACCAGTGGTTCTTTCTCCCCTCGTGTTTCTTTTAAATTTTTGATTTTGTCACCCATGCAATGTAAATTAGTAGAAATGGGGTGATAGCCCACTGGAAGAAAGCAGTTATTTTGAGGTGAGGGCAAAAGCTAAGTCTGATAAGGGAGGGAGGATACATGAAAAGATAATCCAGCTGGACTAAACTCGTGTTTCAAGTGTGGGAAAGAGGACACCGGTCCACACCTGAATCCCAGTCCTCTACCCCGGCCTCCGACCTGCCATCCAGACCCTCCTGGGAGGGGACTGGTCGGAGGGAAGAAACAAGGCGTCAACTGCTGGTGGGTCCAGTAAACCCGCTGACACACTCTGCTCCCCATGGGTGTGGTGAAGTTAGGCAGTTCCAACACAGGGACTCACAGAAGCCAAAACAGAACAGGGCAAAATTTAATTCCATGCACAACACCCTTCTGTGGGCCTGCAGGGGGCTGGACACTGGGAAGAGCGATTTCCATGACACAGGCAGGAGCAGTGATCAGCACTCTCGTCTTCATCTCCTGTACCTCCCAAGGGTCATGAGGTGTCCTGGCACATAATGGCAGGTTGAGGCAGCGAATCCACAAATTCAACACAGCCTGAGCAACTTGATGAAACTCTGTCTCAAAATGAAAGCATGAGAATAGCGCTGAAAAGCACACAATCATCTTAGTTACTTACTCACTGCTAGGACACAATATCCAGCTGAAAGGAGGAAAGGTTTATTTTGACTCTCAGTTTGTAGAGGTTTCAGTTCATGGTCAAGGCAGGGTGCAGCGGCAGAGGGCACTGCGGAAGAGTAACAGCTCGAGGCATGGTGGTGGGAACAGAGCAGGAGGGTAGGAGAAAGACTTCCAGGCCACGCCCCAGTAACCCCCCCACCCCGCCTCCTCCCACCAAGCTTCGCCTCCGACCTCCACCGCGAGGATCACCCATGGTGCGGTCACCTCCCCCGAAACTCCATCCGTGAACGCATGAGGCCTCAGGGGACCTTCAGATGCGAACCGGAACAGTAGCAATGTAAAAACTCCTGTATCTCCAAATTCTATCCACTCTATATAACCATTCAAGTATTTTTCCTGTGAAACATGTCACATTTGTATGAGCGTGTGTGTATATTTCTTCTCTAACAGTAAAAGGTGCCTGATGCTATGTAATAGATTTTTTTTCAATAAACGAAAACTTTAATATATTACCACATAGCGGTGTATTTCATCTCAATGTTTTTAGTAACGAAGTATTTCACTACATACAGATGCATAATTGCCTCCCCTTGCTTACATAATTTTAGAGGCAGAGGATGTTGGTGTAGCCAAGAGCCAGCCATACATGGTGCTTTAATTAACGTTCCCCTGCCTAAATATTCCCTTTCAAACTTGCCTGTGGAAAACATTTTTTAAACTAGAATTTCAGTATCAAATGTAGGTTTATTTTTAACTTTGACAGCACTGATTGCAGTGCTCTTTAGAAGACCTTTCCCAGGAGCCCATCCACATGATTGCTAAGAAACAAACTTTGAGACCATTTGAAATACAACAGATTACAATATAATTCTATGTCTACCTACACTGGCATTGCTTTGACCTTGAGGAAGTTTGATTATATATTTTTTTCTGTTTACCAGTTCCTTATGTTTATTTTGCTAGTAACTGCCTTTAATTGTTTTTAATCTGATGATCACTTTAGGTTGTTGACTTCTGTTCATTTGGAAAAGCTCCCTGTAAATAATTGGTCTTTTCCAATATGGGTTGTGATTCTTATATTGCTTAGTCCTTTTGTATGTTCCACATGTGCATGTATACATACTCATATAATACACATCAAGAATGCAGTTTTGTGATATTATAAATTTGGGAGGTTATCACTGTATCTTTTTGGTTGTTTTCTCTCCTTAGAAGGGACTTGCTTTTTCCAAGATTCTATTTTTAGAAATGACACGCTTTCTCTCAAAGGTTTCATGGTTTATTTTCTTTAATGTCAATATTTGGAAGCTCCATTCCTTTGGAGCGATGGGCCATTTTGTTACTAAGCGGTATGCTTATTTTTGTACAAGGGATCTGACCCAGGAGTATTTTATAACAGAGCTATATCCCCAGTCCCTAATTTATTTTGATGTTTTTAATTTTGGAGGGGTGGCATTTAAGTTGCCCATATTGACTTCCAGCTTGGGATCCCCCTGTCTCAGCCTAACAACTAGCTAGAATTGTAGGGTATACAACTGCTCCAGAGTGGGTTTTTGTCGTAGCCATCCTACTGAAGTATGAGTGCCATAACCTCTGGAATCATCGGCGTGCACCAAGATTCCAGGTTCTGGGTGTATTGTTTTATACTCTCCACCTTCAGTCAAGGAGGGTCCAATTCCAAATTCCAATGACAGGCAATGGCCTGCAAATGAAGCACCCCACAAAATCATCCCACGTGTCCACGGTGTTTGGGAGGATTATAAGGAATCCTTCCTTCCTCTTACAGGGCTGAGTCTTAAATCCAGCCAAATTCTGATTAAGCCAGATGCACAATGCGGATGGAGGGTCCCAAGAGGACACACGGCCTCTGTGTACTCAAACGTCCACAAAAAGCTGCCTTTATGAATACTAGTGCATCTATGCAGGTCAGCAGAAGGGAGAAAGACATGGACATACGTATGGCTGGGGGCATCTTGTCCCCTTCCGTGCCCACTGTGCAGGGCTGTCATAGCATGCCACGGACTAGGTAATTCCTACACAACAGAAGTACATTTCTCACTGTTCGGAGGCTGAAAGTCCAACCCTAAGGTGCAGCGCCTGGCTGAGGTCCCTGCTGCAACCCTGGGAGGAAGAGACACGTCTGAAGGGCAGGGAAGGACACAGGTAGCACGTGGTTCCCCTGTGAGGCCTGGTGACTTTTGTCATCTGCACTTGTCCACTCACGAGCCCGGAGGCTTTGTGACTCCCCCACCCCCAGTCCGGCCGTGTTTCGCCTTCCCAGCACTGGTGCGCTGGGGACCAGGTTTGCCACATCTGCTCCGGGAGGCAATAGCAGCACTTCCCAGCTCCCACCAGCCTGCTGACCCGGCCTCCCTGCGCCCATGCCAGGGGCCCGACTGACTCTACATCACCGTGAAGTGTGACCACTGTGGGATCCCCAGACAGAATACTAACCATTTTGCAGAACCAAAGGCAGCTTTATTGCTGGTAGCTTCAAAGGATTCAAATCACCTTGAAAGCATCAAACAGAAGTTTACATTCATTTTTATACCTTTATGTTTGCAGCAAGTATAGTCACTGGAGAAGCAGCCATTAATCTAAACATAATTACATAAATGGGACAATGAAGGGGGAGCAGGAGTTGGCAGGGCTTTCCAAGATAGCTTTGCTCTAGTGAGTTTGCACGACAGTAGTGACTGTAGTTACAATATATCTTTCTGAGCAAGCACCGTGGCACAATTAACCCATTTTCACAGCCTTTCTCTCCTGGCTCGGCACCACCACCAGCCTATCCTGCTTTTTGTGTGAAAGCCTGTCCAAGGCAGTTTACGTCTAATGCTCCTTCTTGTCACCTTCCTTGTCACAAGAGTCTTGTGCCCACAGCTTCTCTCCCCACCCCAAAGAGAAAGGAGAAAGATAAATTCATAGAAAGGGGTTGAGAAACCCTGAAGCACCCTTTACTCCAAAATAAAAACCTCCAGCATAGGGTTTTGTGTGCAAAGTGGCTCTTCTTATTAATCATGTTTCTGAATGAGGAAAAGAATAGAAATTTAAAAGAGAGAAATATTTTCTGGAAAGTCAAATTATTCTCAAGTAGTTCAGGCTGCCACTCGTGAGCTGTGTGATCTTGGGCGTGTCTCTTGTCCTCTCCGGATCTTGTTCCTCTGTGTGTGCACAAGGGCAAAACTGCCTCTTGCCCACCCCACCCGGCCCATAGTTTCCCGCACCATGGGGACAGACCGGGCTCAGGAAGCTCAGCGCGCCCTTCTGGGCAGTGTCATCTTCCAACTCACAGTCTGGACCTTCACGAGTCCAATAGGACTCAGTCTCTGGGGGATGCGGGGTACGAGAAAGGAGAAAAACACCCCAGAACTGGAGTGCCCATTGCCCTCCCTGAGTCCCACTCCCAGCCCTCACCCAGCACCTGTCTACCTCTCTCTCTCTCCAAGCTTCTCACCTTTTGCCAAGAAATGTAGTATCTCTCTCTCTCTCCAGACCCACTTCCTGCTCCCTGGCTCCTCCCTGTCAAATAGCTGCCAAACTGCTTTGGTTTCTACTTCCTGGAGAAGTCCAGCTCTGCACAGAGGCAGCGAGGTGAAGGGAAGGGAGGCAGCGGTGGCCACAGAGGTTGTGGAGAGATGGCTTTTCCTGGGTCTCAACCCCCCTACGTGAGCCCGGTGAGTTCACCTGCTGGCCTGGCCTGGGCTGGCTGCACACTTGGCAGAAGCAGCTGTGGGTCTCAGAGGGAAGGACTGGGTGGCCAGGACTGAAGGCAGGGAATCAAAGAGACCCCCAAAAGGGCGGAAATGCCAGAGTTGCTCATCCAGGTGCACTCCTATGCCAGTGTCTCATCTATGCAAACCTCCCGGACAAAGCCATGTTAATCACTGCGATGTTCATGTCGACTTCAGATTACTGAGCCGACTCCGGGAGACTGCCTCGTCCTCCGTACTTGTGGAAGATAGGCCCAGTACTGTGTAGAAGGGTGGCAGTTTGTACGAAGGGGATGAAAGCAGTCTTTTGGGAAAAAAACAACCTGAATGCTTAGCTTTTATAGCCTCTTTTTTTGGAAATGGCCTTCAAGTCTTAGCTATTCACTAGCCGAGGTACTACAGGTGGAGTAGTACAGTTTCCACATTGGTAAAATGGGCATAACACTTGAGCCTACCGCTGAGGCCAGGGAGAGATCATGTGAGGTAGCATGTTGGAATGGTGTCTGATACCCTACAGGTGCCCCGAGAGTGTTGAGCATTATCAGGAATTAGGGGGAGGATAGCAAGGAAGACAGGCCAGGAAAGAAGCTGGGATTGTGGCTGCAGTGTCCGGGGGAAGCCTTAGGGGCCAGGAAGAAAGATGTTTGATGCTGTATCATGAGACAGCCCATGTGGGATTGGAAGTGGGAGTTCAGGGAGTCAAGTCCCAGCTCTGTCACTGAGCAGCTATATGACTTTGGACAACTTAGGAGCCTTTCTGTGCTTCCAGTTCCTCCTCTATAAAAGTGGCAGTGACAACAGCAAAGGTCATCATGGGGATGAAAGGGACAGCACAGGCACGAAGGGTTTTCACCACAAACAGCCTTTGGCTAAAAGCCATACACCGTGCACTCGGACAGCCAGGCTGAGGTCTCCAGTGCCAGTACCTGGATGGGGTGACCTCTGGTGACACTGGGCCACTGGGAGGCTGCCACCCTGTGTCCTGCATCATGCAAGAGTCAGCTCTGTTTACCAGACCTCAGATAGGAAGAGGAAAAAAATTGTCCCAGCCCTCAGGCATGAGCAGAAGCAGGAAACAAGTTCTGGCTCACCAGGGGAAAGGTTTGTGCTGAAGCAAACAACTGCAGTATGGAGACAGCTCCAGCCAGGGCTTTCCATGAGCAGTGACAGGTGACATTATTGTCTCATTGACCAGTAGACTCTGGAACCCAATAGGTCAAATCATTGGTGCACCATCAGGACTGGTAGCACAGGGTGCTGTCACAAGAGCCACTTCCCATGGGGACATAAATTCAGGACAAAGCCCCATCCTCCTTTGTGTAGGGGGCCAAAGTAGTGCCATTATTTTCTGCTGAGACCCCTCTCTGGCCCTCGTACCTCCAAATTTCATAACAATCTTTTCAGCGAGGCTTCAAACAGGAAGTCGGTTTTGTTATAGTTCTGAAAGTCAGAAGTCTAAAATCCAAATGTTCAAAGGCCAGGTATAGCTCGGTGAGAAAGCAGGCACCTGTAAGTCCCTGGGTTTGGCCCTCCATACCACAAGGAGAATAAAAGGTGTCAGAAAGTCTATTTCTGCCCAAGGCCTTCAGAGAAAGTACCCTTCCTTGCCCTGCCATCTTCTTATGGCTCCTGCATAGATTGGCTTGGGTTTCCGCCTTCATCTCTATAGCCAATAGTTTCTTGCGCTGGGTGTGCAGCTCGTGGCAGAACGGCTGCTTAGTACATACCAAGCCCAGGAGTTGATCTTCAGCACCGCAGAAAACGGCAATAAGAAATTTAAAAATAGCGGCTGCTTCTTTCTGTTTTCACACTGCTGCATGTGACCCTGGCCTTGCCGCTCTCCCACGGGCTATTGTGATTCCCAGGAGCCACCTGGGCCCCAGCGTGAGGAAGCCCTGGAACCCATCTTGCCAGCACCAGATCCTTAACTTTCTCTGCAAAGACCCTCGGCCCCTTGAGTAGCGCAGGTCCAGGTCCCAGGGGTCACAATGGACTTTTCCAGGCAGGGTGTCTGTCAGCCTCTATCCTTGTATTTGCCATCAACTCCTAGTACCAGAGTCTGGTTAATTCTTCCAGAGAAGGTTTATCTGTACATACTCACATTCATGTGGACAGCCTCCCTCACCCATTTTTTATACAAATGACTTCATACCCTATCAGTATTCAGTGTCCTTTCTCTTCCTTGTCTTTTCACTGTGTTGAGTGTTGAACCGAGGATCTCATACATGCTAGGCCAGACCAGCCCTGTCCCTTTTCTTTTAAAGGCTACCTCAAATCTGTTGTATGGAAATAAAATCCTACGGGTGGACTTCCAGGTTTTTTTCTTCTTTTTATTTATTTGTTTATTTTTTAAATTATCTTTATTGGTACATTATGAATACACATCCTAATCACATTCAACATAAAGAGTTTGTACCAGAATATGACATGACTTGATTCTCATTTTTTCCCTTTTCCCCCCACCCTGTAACCCCCTACCCTGTATATACACAATCTTTGTTTTCTTTTTTCTTTATTATTACCACATTTTCCCCTCATTATTTACCCTTACACTCTTCCTTTTTAAATATTTTCTACTTCACAATATCAACTATACATACTACAACTCATGCACAACTTCATTTTCTCATACCAGAGCAAAGATACGATATTTACACATCTGTGACCTGTTTATTTCGCTTATGAGGGCATCCTCAAGGTACATCCATTTGAGTATGAATGACTCAATCTTATCATTTTTAATGGTAGAGTAATACTCCATTCCAGAAAAGAACCACATCTTCTTTATCCAGTCTCCAGTTGATGGACATTTGGATTGTTTCCAAGACTTAGCAATCACAAACTGAGCTGCTATATACATGGGTGTACATATGTCGCTGTGACATGACTCTTTTAATTCCTTTGTGTATTTGCCTAGCAGAGCGATGGCTGGGTCAAATGAGACCTCCAATCCTAGTTTTTTGAGGAATCTCCACACTGATCTCCACAGAGGTTGCCTGAGTCTACATTCCCACCAGCAGTGGAGAAGGGTTCCCTTTTCTCCACAGCCTTGCCAACATTTGTTGCTGGCTAATTCTGACATGGCAGCCATTCTTTGTGGAGTGAGATGAAATTTCAGTGTTGTTTTCATCTGCATTTCTTGAATGACTAATGATGTTGAGCATTTCTTTGTATACTTCTTAGCTGCTCTTACTTCTTCCTCTGAAAAGTATCTATTCATTTCAGATGCCCATTTTTGAACTGGGTCTTTAAATTTGGGTGGGCTGATTTTTTTTAAAGCTATTTATATATTCTAGATAGTAGCCCTTTGTCTAAGGAACAGGTGTTAAAGTTTTTTTCCCACATTGTTGGCTGCCTTTTTGCTCTGTGGGTGGTTTCCTTTGCTGTGCAGAAGCTTTTTTAAAAGAATGAGGTCCCATGTGTTGATTTCTTCTGCCAATTCCTGTGCTATAGAGGTTTTGTTCAAGAAGTCTTTCCTTAAGCCAGTGTCTTCAAGAGTTTTACCTAACCTGTTTTGCAGCAGGTTCAGAGTGTCTGTTTTAATATTTAAGTCTCTTTTACACCTTGATTTTAGCTTGGTATATGGTGAAAGAGCTAGGTCTAGTTTTAGTCTTTGGCAGGTTAAAGCCTAGTTTTTTCAGAACCATTTGTTAAAGAGGCTGTCTTTCCTCCATTGAGGATTTCTGGCTCCTTTGTCAAAGATGAGGTGGCTCAGTGTATCTGGAGTAAATTCTGGATCTTCTAATCTACTCCATTGGTCCCCAGGTCTGTTACTTTGCCAGTACCATGCAGTTTTTATTATGGTGGCTTTATAGTATAGTTTCAGGTTTGGGGTTATAATACCCCCCATTCCTGTTGCTTAGATTTGCTTTTGCTATTCTCAGTCTTTTGTGGTTCCAGATGTAAGTTTCGATTTTTTTTCTCTAGATCTGTGAAATATGAAAATATGTGAAATCTGTTGTGATTTCAATTGGGATTGCACTGAATCTGTATAGTAGTTTGGGGAGTATAGCCATTTTGATGATATTGGTTCTTCCTACCCAGGAGCAAGATATGTCTTTCCTTTTTTTTTTTTTTTTTTTAAGACATGGTCTCACGTTGTAGTTCAGGCTGGCCCTGAGCTCAGCCTCATATTCACATCACAGCAATCCTCCTGCCCCTGTCTCCCAAGTGCTGGGATTACAAGCGTGAGCCACCATGCCCGACACCATGGTATGCGGTATTGATTGCTGCTGAGTGTGAGTCTCCATACCCAGTATTGTATGTGGTTCACCAGGAATGAACCCGGGTCCTTGTGCTTGCAAGACAGGCAATGGAATCACTGAGCCAAATCCCCAGCCCTGTCCTTCCATTTTTTGATATCATCTTCTATTTCCTTTTTCAGAGTGCTATACTTTTCAGAGTAGAAGTCTTTCACTTCCTTTGTTAGATTGATTCCTAGGTATTTTATTTGGGGGGTCTATTGTGAAAGGGACTGACTTCTCAATTTCTATCTCAGTGGGTCTACTGTTTGTGTATACAAAGGCTATTGATTTTTGAATGTTGTCCTTGTATCCAGCTACGTGACTAAATTTGGCAATTAGGTCCAGAAATTTTTTAATTGAGTTTTTAGGATCCTCTAGAGTATCATGTCATCAGCAAATAATGACAACTTAATTTCTTCCTTTCCTATCTTTATTCTCTGTATTTCTTTCTCTTGCCTAATTGCTATGGCTAATATTTCCAGAACTATATTGAACAGAAGTGGTGAGAGAGGGCATCCTTGTCTTGTTCCTGATCTTAGTGTGAAAAGTTTCAGTTTTTGACCATTTAGTATGATGCTGGTTGATGGTTTCTCATAGATAGCTTTTATTAGTTTGAGATAGAGAGAATGTATTCCAATCTTCTGTAGGGTTTTGAACATAAATGGGTGTTGTATTTTCTCAAATGCTTTTTCTGCATCAATTTAGATGACCATATGGTTTTTGTCCTTGAGTCTGTTAATATAGTGTATAACATTTATTGATTTATGTATGTTGAACCATCCTTGCATACCTGGGATGAATCCAGCTTGGTCAGGGTGTATAATATTTTTGATAATTCTCTGTATTCTGTTTGCCAATATCTTATTGAGGACTTTTGCATCAATGTTCATTAAGGATATTGGCCTGTAGTTCTCTTTTTTGATTGGGTCTTTCTCTGCTTTTGGAATCAGGGTAATGGTTGCTTCCAGGAATGAGTTTGGGAGTACTGCTTCCCTTTCAATTTCATTAAAGAGTTTAAGAAGTAGAGGCACTAACTCTTCTTTAAAAGTTTTATATAACTCAGTAGTAAAACCATCAGGTCCAGGGCTTTTCTTTGCTTTTGTTTTTTTAAGACAGGGTCTCACTTTGTGGTTCAGGCTGGCCCTGAGCTCAGCCTCAAACTCACATCACAGCAATCTTCCTGCCTTTGCCTCCCAAGTGCTGGGATTACAGGCGTGAGCCACCACGCCCGGCACTGTGGTATGTGGTACTGATTGCTGCTGGGCGTGAGTCTCCACACCCATTATGGTATGTGGTTACCAGGATAGAACCCAGGTTCTTGTGCTTGCAAGACAAGCACTGGAACCACTGAGCTAAATCCCTGGCCCAGGGCTTTTCTTTGTTGGCAGGTTTATAATTACATTTTCAATTTCAGAGATTGATATTGGGGTATTTAACATTTCTATATTTTCTTTATTCAGCTTTGGAAGTTAATATGTGTCTAGAAATCTATCCATTTCTTCTACATTTTCCATTTTATTAAAATGTAAATTTTCAAAGTAAGTGTTTATTATCCTCTGGATTTCCTTTGGGTCGGTAGTAATTTCTCCATTCTCATTCCTAATAGCATAGATATGTGCCTTTTCCTTCCTTTGTTTAATAAGATTGGCTAAGGGTCTATCAATTTTGTTTATCCTTTCAAACAACCAACTCTTAGATTTTTTTTTTGTATTGTCTTCTTAGTTTCTATTGCATTAATTTCTGCCCTGATCCTTATAATTTCTTGCCTAGTGCGAGCTTTGGATTTGTCTTGCTCCTCTCTTTCTAGTCACTTAAAATTTAGCATTAAATTGTTTATTTGAGTGTGCTCCATTTTCTGGATGTAGGCCTTCACTGCTATGAATTTTCTTCATAGAACTGCTTTCATTGTGTCCCATAAATTTCTATATGTTGTATTGGGGTTATCGTCTAGTTGTAAGAGCTGTTCAATTTCTTCTCTAATTTCTTCTATGACCCATTGTTTGGGTCATCACTCTCAGTGCATCTTAGCCATTTATTCATTTACTATTTCTTTGCTAGGGATTGAAATAGGGATTGAACAGTGCCAGACAAGTGCTTTTGCGTGGGGCTACAGCTTCAGCCTAGCCTTTAATTTGTGTGGGGAGCCGCCCACAGGAGATGTGAGAGAAGATATTCACAGCCCCCAGGAAAGTATGAGCATCGGCCAGGACACAGACTTGTGCTGTGGTGCTGGTTGCAGGTCACTGTGGGTAAAAAGCACCCAGAGATTGGCTTTGAGATCCGGGAAGTAACCAGCTTGGGAATTTTGCTTAAAGGGAGCAATGCTGGCATGGAGGGATTCTAGTGGTAGCGAGGCCCTTGCCATGTGCCTGTCTCTTCCACAGACCTTTTGTCTGCACCAAAGAAGATGATTTAACAAGGGGGTTTCCCTGCCTTCGAGATGAGGAGAGAGAGACTAGGAAGCTTCCTCAGCCACTGGGAAGAGTAGGCAGCAGAGAAGGCTCAGAGTGAGTCGGCCTGAGCCAAGATGGTGCACATCCGGTGTACCCCACAGGAAGCTCGTCAGGGAGGCATGGAAGAGACCAGAGAAGCGGTTGCTGACCGCTCCGGGGTGGCGGGAGATACGCCTGCCCGCAGGGGCCAGAAAGAAGGAACCGGAACTGGGCCTCAGAAGCGGGAAGGGGCACGTGCCAACCAGCGGATGTCCCCACTTCTGTTTCCTGCAGGCTGTTCCCTTTTCTGGGGTGATCCAGGGGGGCCTCCAGGAGGGACTCCAGGTCACTGTCCAGGGCACCGTTCTTCAGTCCAACACAAACAGGTATAGAAACGCCCCGCTGTTTCCAAGCAGACTTGTCCCCTATCACCGCAGAGCCGCCCAGACCTTTCCCCCAAGTCGCCCCTAGTCTGGGGAGGAAGCAGGTGGCTCCGAGGCCCCGTGGTGTGACAGGGTTGCACCTCACACGCTATGACAGAGTTGCCTGGCGAGCTAATACTTATTTCTGCCCTGCCATGGGCATGTCCTTATAGGTATCTTCCCACCTTTTCACCATATTTACATGAATTCTTTTGCTTCCTGGGCGGGCGTGGGCTGGCTCGCCATCTCGCTGGCTTTGAATGTGACGTTGATGGCTCTGTCCCTTGCAGGCTTCACAATTCCATCTCTGATACCAATTTGTAATTAGTTTCCAAGTCCCATGCTGCTTATTGCCAGGGCTAGCACTTTTCCTCACCAGTTTTTTTTTTTTTTTATTTACTTTTTAAGAAATTCCCAGTGAAGGGTCAAAATACAATAAAGGCACAAAAACACGTTGTCTTAATTAGATGGCAGGAAGCATCCTGTAAGTGCAAGCAGCTACATGACGCCCACACAGTTTCTATGGAAGGAAAGCGAGTATGCCAGGCCCTCTCGCTCTGTCGTGGGTAATCGTCCACACTGCAGAAAACGACTTCCTTTCCCTCCACCCAGGTTCTTGGTGAACTTCCACACAGGCTTCAGTGACAGCGACATCGTCTTCCACTTCAACCCACGGTTTGAAGATGGAGGGTATGTTGTGTGCAACACAAAAGAGAGAGGAAGCTGGGGGCCAGAGCAGAGGAAGATACAAATGCCCTTCCAGAAGGGGATGGCCTTTGAGCTCTGCTTCCTGGTGCAGAGAACGGAGTTCAGGGTGAGCAGCAAACCCCCGCCCCTTTCCAAGCCACCTCCGGCCCTACCAGGCGCAGGGAGAGGGCTTTAAACAGGCACATCTACTGCGATCAGGCCAGGGCAACACCAGGGCTCGACAATAAGACTGCGGCCTGGTAAGTGTGTCACACGTGGTCACGGAGCCTCTTGACACGCTTTTACCTGCCTACAGGTGCCCCTGATGCTTCTTTTGTTCTATATATAGAACTAGAGACATCAGCATGATGCGTTTGGTCCTCACAGGTCTAGAAAGTTCATGTTATTTCAATTCTTATGCTGTAGCCACCTGCTGCTGTGTATCCTGGGTAACATGGAGTCTTTGGCAAAATGATTCTGCCCTTTTCCAGGTTCTACTGAGAGTGGTTTTATAAGCCACAGGTTTTATCGCCTTTGCAGGCACTGTAGAGTCCCTGGGCTGGGGGACCAGGGTGAGATGAGTATGTCTAGTCTGTCCTTATGCGTGTCATGGTCTTTCCCACCGCTCAGGGCGTGACAAGAGGGCACCTCTCCTCTGCTCCCTAGGAGCATTTGATGCATATTGAAATATTATCCCAGTGAGCTATGGCTAGCAATTCCACCTGCTGTAATGAGCAAACAGCAGTAAGAATTAAAAGCCAACAACAGGGGCCACGTGGAGGCTCGGACTGAGTGCACTGTGTTCCGTCCTGTGGACAGCAGGCTCAGGTTCTCATTTCTAGAAGCAGGGAGCTGGATGTGCCCCTGTGGGGCCCTGGACTCCCTTCCCAGACTGCGCCCTCCTCTGGCAGGTGATGGTGAACAAGAGATTCTTTATGCAGTACCCACACCGAGTGCCTTTCCATCTCGCGGACACCATCTCTGTCGTCGGCCCTTTGCAACTGTCCTGCATCAGCTTCCAGGTCAGACTGAACACCTGGCCGGGTGCTGTCCCAAGGGCTGGGCTGAGGCCCTGCTGAGGGTGCACAAAGGTTCCGGCCTATCTCTCGGTGGCTTTGGGGACACCTGGCTCCTCTGTCCTGTTGACTGTCCACTCCTGTGGTCACTCTACCTCCTCCTCACGTTGCTGCCTCTGACCAGAACATCTGCCTTGGCTTCCCAGGGCCCCTGGCCACTGTTTTCTGTCATTCTCCATTTCTGCCCCCAGTGGGAGGCCAGGTGGTTCCGGGAAGAAGCCAGGCTTGGAAACCAAGTGCAGTCCAGTTCATATTGCCAAGTCTGCCATTCTCACCATCTGTGGGATATCTGAGGAACAACGTCATCTTTCCAGCCTGAGTTTTCTCATCTGCAGAATGGGCATAGTCATTACCACCGAGGTTTTTTTATTCTCCCATCCAAAATATATCAGAGGATACAACATAGTCGACAAGACTTAGCCTGGGGCTTATTGGACCCTCTCTGTGTTTTACAATTTCTAAATGTGTCTAAATGTGTTCTAAAAGGAGTGGGGATATCATAAGAAAAGTCACTTGGGGCCTGCTGGGCTCTCGGCAAACAAGAGTCCTCTCCCTTTGGGCCAGCCTCTCGCACTCCTCCCTTCCCGGCCTCCCTGCAGGACTTGGGGGAAGCTACCACCTTGTCTTCACTCTCTGGGCCCAACCAACCCCTCCCCGGCCATCAGCATGCACCCCACCCCGCCCTCCTTGCCTGCCCAGCCCTGGGCTCTGCTGCTCCATTACCTCAACGTCTTTTGTTTTAACACAACTGCCTTGCACAGCCTGCCTTCTCCAAGTCTGGGCATTTCCCGCCAAAGTCCAAGGAGCCCAGACCAAAAGTGAGTTCAGCACAGAGCCCGGGAGGCTGAGCAGTTATCTGGAAGGAAAAGGAGTGAGTCTGGTCCAGCCACCGGCTCCCCATCTGCATCTGCTTAGCCCCCAGGCCGCCCAGGACCCTTCCCACCCCTCAGGTTCCTAGTACATCCCTATCGCTCCTGCCTGAAGCTCATGTTGGTCCTGGTCACTGCGACATCCACAGTCCGCTCCCTCCCACTTCCATATAGCGACCTTCCCAGAAGCACACTTTTCCTTGCTTAAAAAAATTTTAAAGCCCCAATAAAGCTCCAGCTCCCCAGCAGAATGTCCCAGGATTGTCCTCAGTCTCCTCCCAACTCTCATCCCAGCCTCATTGGCCCCAACAAACGTCACTCAGCCTGCGCTGTGCGCTCCAGGCCCTTTTGGGCCACCAGGCTGTGCCACCCTTTGCCCACTCGCCCCCAGCAGAATTCAAACCACACTGCGATTCTCAGCTCTATGTCGCCCCCTGCTGAGTCAATCCCTCACTGCAGAATTCCCCGCAGGAAGGCTGCCCGCGCAGCACAAGGCACTGGGGCTGGTGCACAAGGCACCCGGAAATGCTAGTTTTCACCTGGATGGTGAAATAGGGCCCTGGAAAGAGTGCTCTTGCCTCGAGTGCTCAGTGAAGCAACATGGTCCGGGTCAGACTGGTCCCTCTCTTGGGAAGCCACAGGGACATTCCCCTCTCCTAACCCTGAGTGGTACCCACCTACGGGGTTCCAAACCCGGGTGCCCTGGGCTCAGGAAAGGTTTCTCGGGAGCAGGAAATAGACAGGTTCAAACCACAAGAACCCCAGCTGGAGCTCAGCAGTCGTCTCATCCCGGGCAGCACCAGCAATAACCGTAATGTGGATTATTCTTATTCCTTTCAGCCTCAGGGCATTTGTCCTGGCGCAGGGCTGGTGGTAAGTGTCTTGCTCTTGTCTCCTGTCTCTTCGTGTCTGTCCGGTTCACATGCTCACGACAGTGCTACAGTTCCCACGTATTGCTGCCAAGGGGTCTGGTCCATGCATCTGTCTCAGCCAGTGGAACAGCCGTGCATGCCAAGGGGTGGGATAGCAAGGCCTTCGCCAAATGCCTGACCTTGCGGTGGTGGCAGAAGGGCGCTGAGGAAGTGTTTGCCTGGCCGGCCAACTTGAGTGGTCAGTCGCTTGCACAAGTTCCCCTTGTGCAGCCTCAAGACAAGGACATTTTCTCCCTTCTGGCCAGTGAAGATGGGGTGGTGGAGAGAGAAAATTCCTTGAGAAGAAAGGTGGTCCAGAGCCCACAGACACTACCCACTTTCTTCTCTGGATTTCTAACCTTTGCCCTAACCTCATCCATTAGACAGAAGAAAACACCTCTGCCCACCCTTAGCTTACTGGCTGCTGGTCACGGTCAGGCAGCCAATTGCCTGCCCTGTGATTGTAAACCAAGGTTATTAAGCAGCATGTGCTGTGTGGCGCCCTCTGGTGACAGGTAGTGGTATTGCTCTGGTGAGAGCTGTTTAAAACCTAGTTTCTTCTTTCAGACTCAAAGCTTCATGTTCGGTGCCCCTGGACCCGTGTTCCCTGTACGTCTGAAAATTCTGGTCCACTCTCAATCCTGTATCTTCCCTCTTCAATAAGAAGATGATTCCCTCAGGTCCCAGAGTTGGGAAGAAAGTGGTTTAGCAAGGAGGACAGGGACCATTGGGGCTAGACCCACTACTCAGATGTGCAGATATGGCACTCTGGACAGCAGGGATTCCAGAACAGTCACCCCAGAAGCAAGTCCCCAAGGGAGCAGCAGGGGGAATGGTCTTGTTACAAGAGGGGAGTGTAGGGACCTAGCTTCTGGGTGTGGGGTTCCTGTGTATGCTTAGGACAGACCCTGTGGTGTCACTATTGATTCCAAGTGTCTTCTCCTCTTCTCAGTGCAGACCAAGTGGGGGGGGGGCGGTCTTCAGGGAGCAGGGGTTCCCTGGAGAGGCTGAGAGCTGGGTAATGGGGACTGAGAACACGGGAAGATCCTGAAAGGCTCATGTGACATCCACAGTGAACTGCAGAACCAAGGCTGGGCCCTGTCAACCTCAGCGTTCTAATGGGTGCCCCTCCAGGATGTGTGGGTATCTACATGTGTGTGTGTGTCCATGGACATCCCACTGAATTCCGTGGTCTTTTCCCCACAGAATGCTGGAATGTCACCTGTAATACATCCCATCCAAAACTACGTGAGTGGCGTCTGAGTGTCGGCGGGACATTCCGCTTGCTGGAGGGGGGGGGGTCAGTGACAGCTGGTGGTGACACTCTGACTTGCATAATTAAAAGAATCCTTTGTCAGCTGAAATTTAAAAGTGTTCAGGAAAATTAGGAGAGTGTTGCAAGGAGTTTTCAACTTTCCAAAGGTCCCTTGCATGTGAGCTAATGATAGGGCCCTCACTGGCCATGGCAGTGAAGCCCCTGCTTCAGGACCACCGGGAGTTCCCCACAGTGTTTAATGAACCACGTAAGATGTCCCGGCTTCCTCCGAAAATCGTACTTGGCTGACTGTCCAAGTCAATGGCACAACTCGGTACAGAACCCCTCACTGCGCGGTGGCTCTGCCGTCCCGGGCTGACCTGTCCCCACCCTCTCAACAGCCCATCCCTTACTTCACCTCCATCCCAGGTGGCATGTTCTCATCCAGGGTCATCACTGTGTCCGGCACCGTCTTGCCCAGTGCGAAGAGGTAAGACGGGACCTCCAGGGCTCTCGGGAGGACAGAGCCACCCTGGCTCCTGGCAGACTGGCCACGGGGGGAGAGGCTGAGGCCGAGCTCGGCGGACAGAGAAGGTCCATGGGCTGCTCCCACCCCAGGTTTGACATCAACCTGCGCTGTGGCAGCGACATTGCCTTCCACCTGAACCCTCGCTTTGATGAGAACACTGTGGTCCGCAACACTCAGATCAGGGGCCACTGGGGGTCAGAGGAGCGATGGCTGCCCTTCGCTATGCCCTTCAGACGAGGCCAGAGGTTCACGGTAAGATGCCGCAGCCTGTGCCCGGTGAGCTCACTGGGTACAAGGAGAGAAGGGTGAGGGGGTCTGGGGTACCTTGAAAGAGCGATGCCTCTGATAAAAGGCGGAGCCCCAGAGGAGAGCGGGGGTGCAACAGAGTATTACTGTCTTATGTTTACTGTCCCCCAGTCAGGTTCTGTGTCTGCTTTTGTGATCATGGGGGAAGTTATTTACTTAAGTCACTTGACCATTTCTGCCACATCATCCAAGAATGAGACCCCAGTCATTGATCCCCTTGATCACCCAGGGCATTTATCAGCTCTGAATGGTCCCACATAGCTCAGGAATCCCCCATGGCAGGAGGCAGAGGCACAAGGTCCTGCCCAGGGTCTGCGGTCCAGCTGGGAGAAGCAAGGAGATGGAGGCAGGGCCCGTTCAGCACAGAGAGGACGGGTGCTGGGCAGACAGCAAAAAGGCCGGGGGGAGGGACCCCACTGCGGGGCCAAAGTGCGGGGGGGGCCATGGGAGCTGCGCTGGGGGTGGAGAGAGAGGGCGAGAGGGTGGGTGAGGCTGCAGCTGACCCGCCCAGCGGGCCTCCTCCTGACCGCACGCTCAGATCCCCCCTGCACAGAGCTTACAGAAGGTAAATGAAGCTGGATGCTGTTGTGCAGGCCTGTAATCCCAGCACTCTGGGAGGCTGAGGCAGGAGGATGACACATTTGACCCCAGTGTGCATGATTTAGCAACTTAGAGAAAAAATTTTTTAAAATGGGAAAGGGTGATATATCTCAATGAAAAACTGCTGAGTTGAATCTCCAGTACCATGGAAAGAAAGGAAGGAAGGAAAGAAGAGGGAGGGAGGGAGAGAGAGAGAGAGAGAGAGAGAGAGAGGAAGAAAGAAAGAAAGCAAGCAAGCAAGCAAGCAAGCTGTGCCTCCTCGCAGCCCCTGAGAACTGCGGCGGTCCGCAGCCAGGGCATCCACTTTGGCACAAGAGGAGCCCTCAGTGGACATCCTCTGTGCTCAGAATTGGAGGTGACTGGTGCAGGGCTTTGAGGTCATGAAAGGAGCCACCGGGGAGCGGCAGCGCACGAGTGTGGTGCGGTGTGACCAGTGCCATTTGTACCCTTGCTGCCTCCTGAAGAAGGTCCTAGGCTGGAGAGGGCATCAGGACACTGCTGCAGGGTCCAGGCATGGACAGGGGGACACAGGACACACAGGCCAGCACCACTGACCTGGTGGCCTTGGGGGGCAGTTGGTCACCTGAGCAGGGGCGGAGTAGAGGCAGGGCAGGCTTGCCAGGGGGCTGGACCCTGAGGTTCTGGGCAGTTTCTCACTGGGCAGATGCAGGCTGGGAGAGCACCTGGGCTGGGAACACATGTGCCACAGTACAGGGGTGGGAGCAGGTAGGTGTGTGGGGAGGAGCAGGTCTGGGTGTGGGCAAGGGCCTGGGGGAGAGGAGGAGGGGAGAGGCCAGTGAGCCCTCGGAAGTGAGGGCTGAGGACTTTCTAGGTGTGTGACTTGCAAGGCTTCTCTACCCAGGTGCAAATCACATGCGAAGGTAAGCGCTACAGGGTGATCGTGGACGGCCAGCACCTGCTGGAATATGCTCACCGCCTGAAGGACCTGCCGGCCATCAACCACCTGGAAGTGGCTGGTGACGTCCAGCTGGCCCATGTGCAGATCTAGCTGGCTCCTCCCCCGCCACTCCCCTGCCGGCTGACATCCTGAGCCCTGACATCCCAGAGGGCCTCCACGTGTACCTCGCAGGGAACCATGTGGTACAGAAAGGGGTCCTGTGCCTGTGAGTCCCCAGCCCCCACCCACACTGCACGTGGTTCTCCCCCATCCTCCAAGCAGCCCCTCAGAGTTCCCAAGCCATAGCCATGCCCTTCCTCTGTCTTGTACCCTGTCCTCTCAGCTCTGCACCCTGCTGCCCCTCTGCCCCCGGCAGGGAGGCCACTCTGGTGACATCCTGCTGGCTTCCACCAGCTGAACAGAACTTTCTCAGCCAGGGAGCTCTTCCCCTCCCCGCATCCTCAAAATAAAGACATACAGTGCTGTTGGTGCACGCTTCTGACATGACTGCTTTCTCTGCGTTGGGAGACATTCGGGGTCTCTGGAGCAAGGGCCCCTGCTGAGGGGAGGAGGAGAAAACAGCACGGTTCCCTTTGGGCTGGGGGTGCTGACACCCACCCCTACTCCCTGCGGGCCCCTCACAAAGCCCACAGGGTGCTGGACAAGCCAGCTGTGGCACTGGTATCTTGTTGGCTGGGTGAATCGGGGAAATACGCCCACACCGCTGAGAGGGGAGAAGGCTGAGACGGAGAGTTCATGGCCTTGGCAGAGCCAGGTGACCTTGTCCTAAACAGAGGGGACGCAGCCGGGCTTCCCGGCATAAGGGATGGACACGCAAGAGTCGAGTGCCTGGGCACCAGGGCCCTGCCGCATGAGGGAGCCCAGCCATGTGCCCACTCGCTAATTCCACCAGGAACTCAGTCCCTCAGGACCATGGTGAGGCTCGGAGTGTGGCCCTCGGTCAGGCAGCAGCGTCACCAGGGAGCTGAGTCTCAGCCCCCATCTCAGACCCACCAGGTGGGAATCTGCATCTTACTCAGGCCTCTGTGTGTGGGGGCCTCCTCTAGGCACCAGAGTCTTGGCCACAGTGCTCAGATCCTTTGCTCCTGGTGGTCAGGGCTGAGCGCTCTGGAGGATAGCTGGAAGCTGGCAAGCCATGTCTCCTGTCCCCCTACTGAGTAGTTGCTGCCGGAAGTGGAGCTGCTTCTGGAAGGGGAGGAGGGGAGAGGCGGCTGAGGCCAGCCCCGGTCAGAGGGCAGCTGCCCCCTGCCTCCCTGGCTGTTCTCCCTGGTAGGAGAGGTGGCTCTGTCACACCCAGCCCTGCTAGCTGGCTGCATGCCCAGAGAAGCCTGATATCAGGAACACAGGGATGCCAAGTACCTTTCTCCCACCTCATCCTCCTGCAGGAGGCCATGTCTGCTTTTCCCAGGTGCCAAATCACCTCTGACCACAGCAAACATGGCAGTAGGGTGAACCCCGGATACTACAAGGTGCAGGGCAAGGCCTTCACTAATCGGTGGGTATGGGGAGCACCCAGCTCCACCAGGGCTTGTGGAAGGTGCTTCCTGGGAGAGGCCCAGTGCCTGGTCTTCGGGTTACCCCACTACTTCCCTATCATTACCTTTAGGAAGCCCCAAACTTCACTTGCTTCCCTGAGTCATTTCAGAGAAGAATCTATAGCCCAGCAGGTGCAATCCTTTGTGGGGGTCTCCGTCCAGCGGTGACAGAGCCCTGATCATTCTGTATAAACTGCAGCACAGCCACACACACATTCAAGGTGGCTACACTGAATTTTACATTAAGCAATTCATTTAAGAAATCATACACCTGTAATCCCAGCATTCGGGAAGCAGAGGCAGGAGGATTCTTGAGTTTGAGGCTGAGTTCAGGACCAGCCTGAACTACAAAGTGAGACTCTGACTCAAAAAACTCAAGAAGAAAGAAAGAAAGAAAGAGAGAAAGAAAGAAGGAAGGAAGGAAAGAAAGCAAGCAAAGTCATACAAGGAAGGCTCAAAAGGCTGTTGGGATCAGATGGATTTTTTTTTTTTAAATACAGAAGCATAAATACTGTACACAGGGCAGCTAAATACTGAAATGTGCTCCTTGTGCCCCAGTGGCCACTCGAAGCGATGCCGTCAGGAGGTTACACCTTCCGTTCGCACAATGGCCAGGCCTGGTGCAGCGGACTCTTCTCCCAGTGGCGGAAAGAGTGGGCTTTAGGCACAGAGGGGGCTCCAACCAGTCCAGCGTGCTGCTCGGTGTTAGCTCCTGGAGCAAAGGGCTCGAGGGGAGGAGCTGGAGAACTACATGCGAGGCTGAGCACGGTCACTTCTCCCCTCTCCGAAGGCCTTGGCTTCAGCTGACCCCGTCCTCACACTCGGTGACAGCCGCTTGAACGTCTCCAGGGGGCGTCAGAGCTTGATGTCGCCGGGTGGCCGCTCTGCTCGGTCTTTCTTCACCTCGTAGGGAAAGATGGCACCGAAGATATCTTCATGATAGCGCTTCTGGCTCTGTAAGGAGAAACAGAGGTCGGGTCAGCTCTGCAGGTCTGGTGGCCCCTCAGCCCTGGCTTCAGGCTGGGCCACGGCCCCGGGGCTGCCCCAGCTGCTCCACTACCATGAGCCCTATGCGGCCCGGATTTGGTCCCTAGACCAGCTTCATGGGTCTTCGTTAGATTCCACTTCCCCCCACCGCCCGTCCGCAAGGTGCTCCAGCAAATGTGAGCTTTTTAAAAATATAGTCCTGGGGGTTGAATCCAAGGCCTTGCCCTGACTTACATCTTTACCCCTCTTTATTTTTCATTTCAAAACAGCATCTTTCTGGTTGCCCAGCTGGCCTAGAACTTACAATCCTCCCGCTGTAGCCTCTGTGGTACAGGGGAGCCCCCTTCACAGCACCTGCCCCTGCCCCAGAACGAAGTCATGACACACAGGACCAGAGCCCAAGAAGTCTTGTAGTAAAGCAGTGTTTGCTTTTATCTAAACAAGCATGTTCCAAATTATCTGACTTTAGGACACTTTGAGGTCAAGTATCTGTGAAGCCTGGACATATTCCGGGAAATGCCTGGCATCACCTTGCTGTTCCTCATCTAGGCCAGACTGACACGAGCCGCAGGGCCTTTGTACATGTGGCTCCCCAGAGAAGCCCACACAATATGCAAAGGCCTTCCTCACCTCCTTCAGGTGTTTTCTCAGCTAGTCCCTTCCATGACACCTTGCCGGCTGCCTTCCTTAGAGTAAGACTCTCATCTCTCCCTCAAGAGCTTCCCTATGTAATTCTTCCCCGAAGCACTACACACTTTCCCTGTTGTGTTCCATTGTCAGTCCCGCTAGAACACAAGCTGCTCTGTTCTCTGCTTCCTGCCCACCACGCAGCAGGTGCACAGTAAACACAATGAACGCAGGAAGGTGTCTCAGGCGAGTATGAACTGACCAGCATAGTCCTGGGAACCCGAGAGGGACAGAACGCAGGCTGTCACACCGCTGCCGTGGGCTTCCAGGCCCTTCATCCCAAAAACTCGGGGGTGGCAGAAAAAGGCAGAGGAAAGTCACATGGAAATCCTAGGCCAACCCCGGCCCAGTGCAGGCCCTCGACAGATGCTATGACTGTTACCGTCACTTCCTGTGGGGGCCACGGGCAAGCAGGCAGATACTTGGGTATTAACAAGTGCCCATCCCATGTGAGGCTGCAAGGGGACATGTCCCTGTCCCTGGTATTCACAGCTGTGTTTTGGCTACAGGTACTTCCTGAGGTGGGGTGGGGGAGACCAAGGAAGGCAGAACGTGGTGGCCTGAATTCTCGAAGCTGGAAGCAACCAGCCCATCGAGCCAGCTCAGTTCTTGTGGGGTCTTGGAGTGGCCCGAGGTTCTGCTGGTGCTGCTTCCTTGGTCCTGGCACTGTGGCCTGGGCCTACCATCAACCCACAGACCAGCTGCCATACCTTAAGCTGGAAGAAGTAGTCCTCAACCTGCTCCTCGTTCAAGTTCAGATGGGAAGCTACCAGCTGCTTCAGAGTGTGGGCCACGTCCTGGGCCATAAGCACGTTACCACAGACATAGAGGTGGCCTTGCTCCTCGTGGAGCACACGGAGTACCTCCCCAGCCAGCTGCTGCCGCAGGATGTCTTGAACATAGACCTGAAGGCAGAGGAGATGGTGGGTCCAGGTCTCGGCTGCAGGGAGTGCAGCTCCCAGCCAGGCCTGGACAATGGGAAGGTGAGAAAGGGCACCAAGGCCCACAGGTCCTCCCAGCCCAGACCTTGGCTCAAAACGAGCAGGGCACTGCCTGCGCCCCAGGCCAGAGCTGCCCAGATTTTCTCTGGATTCACCATACTTCAAAGAGGCACAGGCCAAACCAGTTTTCTTGCCCACATATATACCCCAGAAAAGGGGCCTTTCGGTGCAGGGTCCACAGAGCCCAGGCAGGGTTCAGTGCAGGGGGATGGGTCCCAGGTTCCTGGGTTACACACAAGGACCCAGAGACAGGGGAGCACTCTGCTTTTGTTCTAAGCAAGATGTCGAGTGGCCCCAGTGCTGAGTTGGAAAGACGCCTGCAGGGACAGGTTCACGAGGACCCAACCAAAATTCTGCCCCCAGCCCCAGGCTCCTGGTGCAGAATGTCCCTGGGGACACCAGAGCCTGAACCAAGGCTGGCCCGCATCACCTCTCGAGGGGCCATGTGCCAAGTCGGGTGCCCGGGGACCTCTGGGAGCCTGGGATTTGGGGAGTAACCCATAGCACGACCGTTCTACCCTCTGTGGACCTGTCTCCTCTCCTGGAATAGAGGACCCATGCCCGGTGCATCGGGTTCACCTCAGAGCCGAGGTGATGAAGGTTTAGAGTAGCAAGGACTCTAGGGAACCCGGGCGCCCTCCACAGAGCGTGCTCGTGCTCCGTGCACAGTGCGGCCGCATTACCTTGGGCTTCCCAGGCAGTCGAGAGTAGGCTGTGTGCACCTCACGCAGCACTCCCTTCTGGGTCATCTCCTGCAGCTCCTCCCTATAGATGTGGTCCTCCTCTGGGTGGCGACACCCGAACACCAGGGTCATTTGGCCACCCTGGAGCCCTAGAAAAACCATCAGGATGCAGTTACCAGGATGACCACCAGAGGGCGAGGGTAGCTCAAAAGTGGGATCAACATGACTATTCATTTGGTCTGGACAAGTGTGTACCCTGTCTGCTGTTCTCCTCATTTCACAGAAGGGGAAAACAGAACTCTGGGGCCCCGGGCATCCAGATTCCTTTTCCAAAGGCATTTTATTGAGAGTAAAGACAGGATTCCATCCAGCTTATCATGGGTCAAAAGCGGGACTTTTCCTATGATTCTCTGTAGGAGAAAAGTGGCCGAAACCTGCATCCGTCCAGAAACCCTTATGCAGCCTTATTTCCTCCCCTCTCTCCCTCATTTTATCTTCTTTCTGTAGTGTGAGGAGACAGTTATCAGGCTTCTTCATGCAACAGCATTCCTCTGCCAGTACACTGCTCTTTTTGTTGGTCATTTTGGTTTTTTATTTTATTTTTCCTTTCAAGACATCACACCTGCACATATTTATGGAGTGCTGTGTGCGATTTCCACACATGGTGTAAGGACCAAGCCAGGTCAGCAGTGTCCCATCCCTGTCCCCTTCTCCCCCTGTGAGCTATACCTCTGTGCTCGGAGTCATGGAGCCGCTGCTGCCAGAAACTGCGGAAGGGAGCGATGCCAGTGCCAGGCCCAATGAGGATACAAGGGTGTGAGGGGTCCTTGGGGAGCTGGAAGTTGTTGACCCTGCAGGGGACAGGAGAGAAACCTGGTCCTTAGGCGCTCTGGGCCAGGCATCGTGGGACGCAAGGAGAGGAGCCAGGCGCGGGATGAAGGACAAACTGATCTCTGAGCCCTGGGGGTACGGTGCCTGCTCCATCTCCCCACACTGGGTCCTTGGAAAGGTCACTGCACTGTGTCCCACCCTGCAGCTGTCGTTATCTCTGCTGGAGACCAGGCCATAGGCGGTGGCCAGGGGATGAAACGAGGAAGCCCAGGGGACAGCCAGGGGCCCGAGGAGCCCTGCACCCAGAATAGAGGGGCCACTCACCTCCGTACAAAGCAGGGCACCGGGTCCTGGGGCTTCAGGCTGCTCAGCCACGTGCTGCAGACGCCATGGTGCAGGGGACCCCGGCCGTCTGCAAGGGAAGACAGACCTGACTGAGCATGCGGGGCCTGCACCAGCTGCTCCCCGGCACTAATGACCCCTGACTGCCCTGCAGGCTCTCTCAAGGCTGAATGGGGGGCTGCATGTGCCTGGTCTGCCCTTGCCCTGCCCAGTGCCAGGAGGCTGAGAATGTCGCCAGCCAGCTGCTCCTTCTGCCACTGCAGAAACTGAGTCTCAGAGAGGTAAAGGGGCTTGGGCGAGGTCACTCATGGTGATGGAATCAGGTCCCTGACTCTTACCTTAGGGTTTCTTACACGATTTCTCCAGGGCCCTGACAGAGGTGCCCCTCACAGTGCACCTGTCTTTGTTGACCCACTAGATGCCTCAGGAGGGCACTGGCCGCCACACCCGCCAATGCACAGGACAGATAAGCCATCAGGGAGCAAGTGCAGTGAGCAAGGGACTCTAGGGCAGCGGAGGACTAAATCACCAGCTCCCGGTGTGCTGGTGCTGCCCACATAGATCTCCTCAAATTTCCCCAACCTTAGGAGGCCAGGAGGGTGAGTGGGAACTTGGAGTTAGCAGCCAACTCCCCACCCCCGGTTAGTACCTCAGTGTGACACACAGAGCCTGTCTCCCAACGTGGCCCAGCACCGCCCACGTCTAGTGTCACTCACAACTCTGGGAGGAGGATGTTACCACTCGCATGTAACAAGGGGGCTGCCTGCGCCCTGCCTCACCTTGGGTGCGGTAGGTGACCACGGCCACCGTGAGGTGCACCTCCGCGGGCGTGTGGTCCAGGCAGGAGCTGATGGAGTAGTAGCGGGGCTTCAGGATGGGCAGCTGGGACAGCAGGAAGGCCGCAGGCACCCGCAAGGACGGGAACTCCTCCAGTACTTCCAGGAACGTGGGGCTGTTGGTGAACTTCCATTTGTTGTACTCTGAGGGCTAGAAGCAGAGGGCTGTGTGAGCACGCAGGGCGCCTGTCTACACCAGATGAGATGGGGGCGGCAGACGCGCGGGGTTCACCCACTCAAGGAACAGGGCCTCCCGGGCGCTGTCCAGGGTGCTGAGAGGGAGGGGAGGAATTTGGGCAGCCAGTGTTTCCGGTCTAAGCGCCTGCTCTGGGTACCTTGGACAGGGCTCAACTCTGCTATAATCTAGGGTGGGGCAAAGCTTTGGCACCAGTCCGATTGGGCTCCAGTCTTGGCCTGATGCCCTTTGTGGCTGTGGAATCTGATCCTGATTACTTAACCGGTGAAGTGAAGACAGCATTGCCTCCCACGTGGGGAAGTTATGAGAATTAAAGGAGGAAACGTGTCAAGACAGTACAGCGCAGCCACAGAAGAGTGGTAGTGAGATAGGGATGGAGAAAAGCAGTACTAACAAAGATGGTTCTAATGATGGTAAAGGCTTTGTGCAGAGATACGGGCCAGAAAGCTGCAGGTTTCTTGATGCAGCCTCTCCAACTATTCATCTGTCACCACATCTACTTATCTGCTTGTCCACACCGTCTGTCTTCCTACGCTTCTGAAGTTCCAGGCCTGCTCTGTCTAGCTTTTGGGGTGACGGAAATGGACAAGACATGGTGACCCCCTTTCTAGCTAACCTCCAAGGAAAAATACTCTGGCTGCTTCCTGTTGACACTCAGCAAACTTCAGTTCGCTCAACACAGCTCTGTGCTAGAGAATGGGGTAGCAGCTGGGGCCTGATTCCCAGCATCTTCCCTTGGGAATCAAGGTGGAGCCTCCAAGAAGATAACTTGATCTCTGGGCTCCAGTTCCTCCCACCCCGGGAGCTGCTCCTGTCTCCTCCACCACTGAGACCGTCACCTGGCTCAGAGTCTCCAGCCTCTGTCTCTCAGCCTGTGCCACGGCCAGCCGTGCCAGCTTCTGGAGCTGCAACTGTGTTGGAGGCGTGGTGATATCCAGGAAGTAGGTGAGGGCCTGGCTGAGCGAGCACGGCGGCAACCTCTTGTCCTGGACCCAGTAGCTGCCTGCAGCATAGGGAAGGAAGGTGTCAGGATGGAATGAAGGAAAAGCTCTGGGCTTCTTGGAGGCTGGGGGTGCCTAGGTCCTATCTTCCCATAAGGGAGAGAAAACCCTGAAGTCCTGGCTCCAGGGAAAACAAGTCAGGAAAGAGGCCAGTTCCCACAGACAGAGCTGCTGGGGAAGGGTGGCAATAGCCCTCCACTGGGCATCCAAGCAGACATGATCCCAACAAGCTAACCATGCCCTTCTCTGGCAAGTAAGACATCACAGATGGACTTCAGACTTCTAATGACTGAGTCCTCCAAAGGCTTTTATATGCCATAGAGTCCATTGTTCACTTAGAAACAAGCTCATGACGAGATCCCTCGAAGGGGCTGTGCCCACAGGTGCCGAGGGGGCAGCAGATCAGCCCAAAGTGAGGTGCGGCCCTGAGAAGTCTTCAGGGGCCCACACGGGACAGTCCAGCATCGACTCAGGGCCAGCAGACCTGGGTCAAGCTCTGGTGTCCCATGTGCAGGCAGGGTAACTGAACCCTGTGGCCTTGGCTTCCTCCTCTGAGAATGGGTATGATGATCAGGCCTATCTGGCTGGGTTTGTGTGAGCACCGGACATGTGTGAGTCAGTGTAGGTCCTGGTACGAGAGCTCAGTCAATGCTGAGTAAGGATATTATTGTTAACTTCCTCTGGACCAGCAGTCTGACAAGCCACAACTGTGTCCCTCCAGTCACAAGGACATTTCTCTAGCTTTCTGAAGTTTTAGGCTCTCTCTCCTGATTTGGGGGGGAAGTATTGCCAGACTTTGCTTCCTTGACCCCCACTTCCCTGTTTTGACTTGTCTTCAGGAGACAGTCTTTGGCAGTGTCTGTCACCGAGACAATTATGACAAGGAGCTGTTCCCATGAGTTGGGATGATGTAGTTGGGCTCAGGTAAAGTAGACCCAACCCTTGGTAGGATGAGGGGTGGCAAGGGGTGCCAGCCCCATGGCTGCACTCCTGTGCCAAAGGCTCACCGCTGTCATCCAGGGCCTCAAGATGCACAGTCTGGTGGGGATCCGGGCTGTCCACCACTCGCTCCAAGATGCCTTGGACCAAGGCAGGCTGGTTGCACGGGAAAATCCCAAGGTGCTCCCCAGGCAAGTAGCTCAGGCCTCGGCTGTCCTCACAGGACAGTTCCACCAGGAGGGTGGTGCGGCTGCAAAGGAAGGAACGTCTGGTGACCGCCAGGATTTCCTGAAGGACAAGCCAGCTTCCCCAGGAAATGTGCCCTTCTATCACCTTCCTGGCTTGATCCTTGTGCCCAGGTCACCAGCCTGAGCTGTGGACAAGGCATCTCCTCAAGTGTGGACACTCAGTCCTACAGCTCCTCAGGGAAGAGGGCCAGATCTATCCCCAGAAGCCCTCTGAGCTACCAAAGGTGTGACCCTCGACTCTGCCCATAGAAAGCATCGTACTCAGAGACACATGGGCATCAGAGAAACATTTCAATGTCTCCAGTGCAAATCCTGTTCTTACCGGAACCAAAGCCAGTTTTCCTAACAAATGCAAGAGCACAGCACAGATGCATAAAAGCTGTGGATGATCCACAGCACCTGCCTGCCTCGCTGGGAAATGTGCTTCCCACTAAGGCTTTCCAGGACAGCTCTTAAGACTCAATTGTCCCAGTCTCCGTGGCCTCTCCTTTCAGTGGAAATTCTCAGCGGAGTAGAGAAGAGGAAAAATGGGCCATTTCCTGAGCTGGACAACTGAGTGGTCACGAGGGACCCAACACAAAGGAACAGGCAGCTGTGGGTAAGCGCGTGAGCCAGCCCTACAGGGGGCATCATGCGACCCACGGGTCTCTTCTCTCCCTGTGAGACTGACTTGCCCAGGTCTTTCATTCAGTAAAATAAAATCTTGGATTTGTTCAAAATACGTCCTTGGTGATATGCTTTCTCAGAGCCCTGAGCCCCAGCTCACCTAGATTTCAGGCTCTGCAGATTGTGCTGAGACTTGAGCCTCACAGTGAACACATCCTTGGCGTGCATCCTGCTGAGGGCTGTGGAGACAGACAGGGAGGTGGCAGGGGAGCCCTGTACCCCATTATCCCTGCACACTGCCTGTGGGTGACCCACCAAGGTGACTGTTCAGCGGGTTTTTCTTTTCCTTCCTTTTTCCCTGCTTCTGGATCGTAAATAAAGAACCTTGGTCCAGAACTGGGCGTAGTAGTGGCTGCCTATAACCCTAGCACTCAGGAGGCGGAAGCAGGGGGGAGGATCAGAAGTTCAAGACCTGAGCTACAGACCTGAGCTACAGACCTGAGGTACAGAAAGAACTGAGCTATATAATGAAACTATCTCCAAATAAATAAATAAGAAGAGCTTTGGTCCGATGGAAGATGACTATGCTGCTGCTAGATACCAGGAAATAGATACCAAAACCTAGATAGGCCCAGAATGGCTAGGGCCCCACAGGAAAGCAGGCTTGACGCTGAACATGTCCTAAACATGCAGAAACCTGCAGGGCTTCAGTCCTCAGGGCCCAGTGTGGGAAGCAGGCGTAGAACCTAGTCAGACTGCAGTCTGCAACCGCCTCTGTGCAGCCCCTTCATGGTGCTTGGCTGCCTTCAAAGGTGGGCTCGGCTCCCACTCAGCTGTGCCCTGCAGCCCACTTTCCTTCCTTGGGCTTAATTTCCCTCCATCTGTCTCTTCTCCCAGGCCGATAGGCCGGGCTCAGTGAGCCTACGTGGGCAAAGAGCCCAGCACAGTGCTGGTGCAGTCAGCTCTCTGCTGCACCGGTCCCCTCCCCCCTCCCCCTCCCTCCCCCAACTTCCTCCTGAACTGATCCTTCAGCTCGGCTTGTTTCCAACGATCCCTGGGAAGCATGGAGACAGAAAGGTCCCTGCGCCCCAGCCAGCTGCCTCTTCACAGGGGCCTAACGTTCCCCTTGACCCCAGCTCAGAGACAAAAACTCGGGCAGGCGGAATAGGCAGAGAAGCGGGTACCTTTGTTGAGGTCCAAAGGCTGTGAGTCCTGCACCAGCCGGTAGTGATGCAGCTCCCAGGTCGCGATGGAGGTGTAGAGCCTGGGGATCTGGATGTGCTGTTGGCCTCGAACATCAAATGCCGCACAGGCTGCCTGGAGGATGCAGAGCATCTTGTCAACACCATAAGCTTGCCAACTCTCGGGCCCTTACCACGTGCACACATGGGGCTGGGTGTGTCACGGAGCATCCAGCACTCAGCGATGGTGCCGGTGCCCGGGCTCGGCACACGCTACAGCCCACTCTCATGAATGTGAAATCTGGCGTCATATTCTAACTGCTGCACCACGGCGGGAGGTGTAACCGCTCTCCTGTCCTGGTTCACAATCAGAGGAGGCCTTGGCTTTGGTGCCAGGTCTACTGGACCTAAGCAGCTTCTCCTGTCACTGAGCTAAATGTTTTCTTCACTCCTAAATTCTTGAGTTTGCAAGATCAAGACCCAGGTGATGCAGAGACCTCCACCCTGTAGGCCCTGTCCCCAGCTCTCCACCGCTGTGAGGCCGATGAGACACGGCTATAAGGGGTGATCTAGATATCAGCAGAAAAAGATCTTGGGCCAGAAGCTCCTCAGGCAACAGGCTTCTCTGCTACCTTCTCCCGAAATGACCATGTATATTAATCTGAGCCCATGGTCTGTACCCTTGGCCTGCGCCTGGGATGGTATGCACAGACCCATGCAAAGGTCACACAGCCTGGGCTGGCTGGTACAGACATCCTGGCATGAAGGCGCCCTGTCATTTGCTCTGTGGGCCACTCTGACTGGGAACTGACCTTGAAGGTTTGCACGGCCCAGGTGCGGAAGGCATCCTCCTGCCCGCTGAGCTCATCGCCCTCCCCCACGGGGCTGAGCTGAGAGGCCCCCAGCTGGGACAGCTTCAGGTCGACGTCATGAGCGAAGGCACAGAAGCGAGGGTACATGCTGGAGCCGAGGCCAAACACGGCGTACCTGCAGAGGCAGACGTCCATGCGGAGACTCGTGTCACAAGCCAGCAGCACAGACGCCCACAGAGCCAGCCTCACAGCGCCCCGCACCTGCTGGGCCCACCCCACCCAGTCCTCCTCAGCCCCTGCCCTCGCCCCCTCCCAAGACTAAGGCGCCTGTGAGAGGGGCTTGGGCTACTGCGACTCGGTTCTATTCAGAGGACCAGCCTGTGCCAGGGGTCCTCTCTGTGCCTGGGCATCTCCAAGAAGGGATTCCACCCCCAGCCCAGACTCAGCGGGAGTGTGTGCAGGAGCTACCTGAAGGTGTTGGTAAGCCTCTTCAGCGCGAAGAGGGATTTCTTCAACTTCTAAAAAGAGAGGGAGCCAAGAGTTCTCAGGCCGGGATTTATAAACGTGTGGCTTCCTTCCCCCTCCTCGTGGTGCATTTAAACACCAGCCCCATCCAGCACCAGAAGGTCCCGGTCTGCAGTGGAGGCTGGCCTACACGTGCTGCCACCTGCCAGCTCTCTCACCAGCTGAAACCTAGGAATTCATGAGGCTCTGCTCCTTAGGGACCCTTACCAGCCTGTCCGCACCCATCCAGCCCTGGTGGAGCCAGGCTTGTCTTACAGCAGAGCACCCCAGAGGTTCTCCCCCTGGGAACCTGTTATGAGCCACGAGAGATGGTCTCAAGTTGTCTAGGATAACCCTAATTCTCTAAGAACTCTGGGAAGCTTAGGTGGTACACAGCTCAGCAGGCAGCACCAAATCATACTGTCGGGAACTACTCTCCTCCTGGTAATGCAATTTTTAATTATTTGCTTTTTGACGACTTTATCACCCTTCCGAGCACTGGAAAGCCCTCTCCTGTTGGTGCCAATAGAGCCCCAGTATTTCTCTCCAGACTGCAGGTTCATCTTTCTATAGAGCAGGCCCGGGCTAAGCAGAGAAATCCAACAGCTAAAACCCACTAGCTTCATTTGGGTTCGCTAACTTTACTTTTGTGCTAGTTTTCCCTCTATGAGAGCAATACAAGTGATCTTGAAATTTTTTTTTTAGTTTAAAACAGGCAACTGATTCATAGAAATAGATTATGTCTATTAGATTATAGATTGGAAAAGGTGACACACGTTAGAAGCAGAGTGACTGTGCAACCTGTCCAGTGCCCTCCTGAGGTCACATGAGTCCCTGTGCTCATCTCCAGGTCCTCGCAGGCCCTGGCACCGCGCAGCTGAGCCCTCGGCACACACCTCTCCATTCCCAGGGCAGTCTCCGTTCCCGAACGTGCTGGTCACCACCAGCAGCAGCCGCTCCTCCTCCAACCTGCTTAGCCTGTACTCGTCCATGCACAGAACCTGGGAGGACACGGAGGCGCCGTCAGCCCTCAGGCTGGACCCTCCACCTCCGCCCCAGACACCCCCCGGCGGGGTACCTGGGTGTTGAAGGCGCGGCTGAACAAGGCCCCCAGGTCCTGGGCCAGCGCTTCAGATTTTCCTGTCTCCGATGCAAAGAGGATTGTGGCCCTGACTCGGGATGCCATCGTCTTGCGCATCAGCACAGAGGCAAAGAGTACAGCTCTACGGGACAGAGGGACAGACCCTAGGTGCCCAGTCTGCTTCCAGAGAGTCTCAACGGGGCCAGGAGAGTGGGAGAGAAAGGCAGCCCACATTTCTCGGCAGCTGAGTGGTGGCTCTCGTCCCCCTTTGCCCTATTCAGCCCCTTTGGAAAAGCGGGGAGAGAAGGGTGCGAGGGCGGCTGCAGGTGGCCGCAGAGTTGGGGTCTGTCTGTCCCATCACAGACAGATCTCTGGGGGCCAAAGTCCACAGAGGAGACTCCGCCCCGAGCTCCGCCCACCAGGCGCGGGGACAGCAGTGCTGGCCGCTCCGCTCACCTCCCGAGGACTCTGAATGGGATCTCGCGTCTCCTGGGCCTCCGCTTCTCGTCCTGCCACACGTGGGTCTTCCAGGCGTCCACCTGCAGGACAGAAGGCAGGTGTGATGCTCCCCCTCCCCTCCTGGAAGCAAACGCCAGCTTCTCCCTTGTTTTTAGCCCCATATCACTAGGCAGACTGCGTAACGTTCAGCCTGACCCAGGACACCTTTGAGAAGGCGGGAACTGTCACAATGGGAGGCACTGTCGTGGGCACCCAACCACCTGGGGAGTGAAGAAGCTCTTCCCAGATCTAAGGCAAGTCCTCTTCAATAAAACGTGAGCTGTTACACACAGCTGCTCGTGTGACAGGGATCACATCCTCCCACCACGGAGCTCTTGGCCATCATTTTTACAGATGAGAAATCCAGGGCTTGGAAGGGTGATGTGACCCATCAGTGATAGGAGAGACAGTAAACTGTGGAGCCAGAAGCTTCAGACACACCGGGACTGCACGCGACAGTGTGCCAGTGGACAGACAGACATCCTTGGGGCTTAAAACAACCAGACAACCTGCCACGAAAACACGCTGAAAGGCATTTCCTTCACTGTTCAGCCTCCGTGAATGGGGCCTAAAAACCATTAATATGTCCTGTGTCCCCAAAATTCCACCTGTCTCCTCACATAGGAGGGCACCGGGATGTCTGCACACAGTCACCACACCTGAGTGCCGCGAGGCAGCAGGCAGAAGGCCCCCTTACCTGATAGTAGTAGAACGGGGACAGGATGTAGTTCAGCATCTCCTGGTGAAACACGGGCGTGATGCTCCCGGAAATGGGGGGGACCAGCCAGATCCAGTCCGCCGGGCAGCCCCCTCGCGTGCGGTACTCGTTCTGCATGTGCTTCATGAAGGACTCTGCGGCGGAGTGGTGGTCCATGATGGTCACGTTCTGCTTCTACATCGCAGGGAGGCGAGAGAGGCGTGAGCACGGGCTGGGAGGAGAGGAGCGGGGCAGAAACGGAGCAGGGAAGCGAGGGAAGCCGGCAGTCCGAAAAAGGACGTTAACGCCACCCGGCCCCTTCTCCCTGCCGAAGTCATGTGCCCAAAGGGAGGCACTGCGGGGCGGAGACATCATCGTAGCCACACTGAGCCCACAGGCCACACAGGGCTCAGGGGCGCATCCAACATCTCCTGCCCACCAGAGTCTCCACACTCCAAGCAGGTAACGCTAGGCGGAGCCAAATGACTCAAACTGCACCACTTTTTGCAGATAAAGCCATCCAGCCATGTGCTGGTGGACAGTCCAAGCCATCGTTTCCCCGAAGCTGGGCCTTCTCAGCAAAGAAGGAAGGAGGCAACACTCTGGAGAGGGTTGAAGCATTAGGTCATTCTAATGAAGGGTCATAAATCATCCACACCCTAAATTCGAGGCCACGGTGGTCTGAGCCAACCCAAAATGTTACAGTGCGAGCAGCCAGCACCTGGCAACCCATCTAATCTGAGACACTTGTAACGCAGCAGTCCCACCTCTGACCTCCCCTGGGTCGTGCGACCTCGAGTAGTAGTTCCTTAGCCTTGCTAAGCCTCAGCTCTCTCATCTGTAAAACTGGGGTGTTAACTGTTCCTACCCAGGACATTAGTGAAAGGACGCAGGACATTGGTCCAAGCAAAGCATCGTATGTGCTCCGTGAGTATTGGCTGCTATTATAATTTCACCATTAGGCCTTGCACAGGCCTGGCATGACAAGGGGAAAGACGGCCCCTTCTCTGCATTGCATTACTGTCTACTAGAGGGATAGAAGGGGCCAGCCCTCGTCACAAGGCTTGATGGGTCCTACGATGGGAGACAAGCCGGTGCGGCTCAGAGATAGCTTCTGAGGAGGGAAAGTCTTAAGAGAGGGGTAGAAGTTGGCAAAGCAACTTCTGGAGAAGGAGCTGTAGGAGTCAAGGCTGAGAGGGACCAGGGCAGTCAGCTGATACTGGGCCCTATAAGTCCAGCCACATCTTTTAAAAATGTCAGAAATTTACTTCTCATCTTACTATGTACCCCAGGCTGGTTTCAAATTTGAGATCCTCTTGCCTCAGCCTCTCAAACACTGAACTGTCCTTGAACTCTTACAGAAGGTACTGTTGTTATCCCCATTTTACAAAAGAGGAAACAAAGGTCTTTTGAGGTTTCTCTTAGAGGAGGTGACAGGAAGTCCTGAGATAGTCAAGCCACGGGAGAACTTGCTCAGCAGTGGTCCAGGAGACGGCCGAGACTTCGTGAACTTTCTGAGACACATCTCTATCCTGCCAGTATCAGGGCTGGTGCCAGGAGTCCTTGGGGGTCAGGATGTGTGGTCCCCGCCAGCCCTTCCTGAGCTGGGCCAGCCCCAGGGCTCTTCTTGTTCTGTCCTAGCTCCGAGCCCTGACTCCATCAGCGCCAGCCTGGATCTGCCCGTGGTGTGATCACACACAGTCCTGTGCTTACCGCTCACATTCCTGGTCTCATCTAGTGCCTGGAACATTGCAAATGTTCGGTGGAACTTTGCTGAATGACCTTCTGCCTAGTGTTCCACTCCCTAGGGCATTGGTCACCTTTGTGGAGATGCTCTGATCTCCTAAAGTAATATCTTCACACATCCTGCACCTTCTTGCCTACGGCCACGGTAGTGTAGGAACAGTGTAATCAGAAAGCAAATGGAGGAAAGGCTCAGACCCGTCAAGAACCAGCTTGCCGTGTGGAGGCACAAGAGACGGACGCTGCGACCACTGCTCATGTGGACGAGGCCTTGCATCCATTCAGATACCTGGTGCATATTGCTTTTAGCATCTGCCTATAGCAGCAAGCATGAAAGACAAGACTTTTGTCTTGGAAGTCCTGTGGGGCTCATGTTCCAGGGGGAAAAACAAAACAACAAGGACAGAAGCAGGTGCACATGATGCCAGAAACTGTTGCAAAGTGCTTCGGGGAAAAAGCAGAAGCAAAGTGCTAGCAGAGAGGCAGGACGGCGACAGGCAAGGGCAAACAACACAGCAGGGTCAGGCAGATGGCAGAGACCCGCCAGGAGGTAAGGAGCTGCTCGTGGGGTGATTGTGGAAAGAAGATTCTAGGTAGAGGGAAAAAGAAGCGCATATGCCCTAAGGTGGGAATCCTTTCCGAGAGCTTCAGCTTGACGAAGGTGGTAGAGAAAAGCCAGCCTGGAACCATCAAAGGACGATGAAATGTCGGGAGACTGTGCGTAAGTTTTGGTGTAAAGAGAGGCAGATAAGCCAGGCTTGTGCCTGGAGGAAGCCGAGGACTGGGAGGGGCTGTCGGGCCAGCGGTTCACTTCCTGCCGCTAGAGGGGGGCCAGCGCAGCCCGCCTACACAGATCCAGCGGAGAGAGAGACAGAGGTGATGCAGAGGGAGAAGGGGGTTTTCAAGAGGACAGCCTGAAGCAGCAGAGAGGACAGGATTCAGGGCTCAAGTGCAGAGACTGATGAGCCTAGGGGGACGGTGAGGACCTGCCCACCGCTGGATGGTAGAGCAGGCCGGCGGGCTTGTTTCCTCTGTACCTTCCGCACACAGAGGTGCTCACACTCGTCTGCTACGTGCACGAGTGGACAGCGCTCTGAGGGGTACAGCAAGCACCGACAAGTCGCAAAGCCCCTTCTCAGCCTCTCACCTGCAGACCCGCACGACTTCCGGCCTACCTGGAAGCTGTACAGCACAGCGACATTGATCTCCGTGACCGCACGGTCCTTCCAGAGGGAGGCCAGTGTGTGCGTCTCCAGGCCCATCCTCCTGCCCACTTCCTGCAGAGGCAGGGCAATGGGGTGAGGCTGGCCCCGGGAACCACCCTGCGCCCCTGTGGCAGCCCAGCCGGGCAGCCCTCTCACCTCCAGGATGTTGTAGCGCTGGGCATCACAGAAATCCCGGACTCCAATCTCTGTGCCCATGTACCAGCCGTTGAAGGGGCACCCTGGGAACTCGAGGCCGCCCACCTCAAGCAGCATATTAGCCACTGCGGGCAGGGCATACCACTTCAGCCCCAGCTCCTGGAACCACTCGTACCTGGTGGGAGGCAGGGTTAGTTGTAGGCGGAGCCTTCTCCACCTCCATTTGCACCAAAATAAATTTTTTAAAAAATAATAAAACCTCCAGAAAGAATCCACCAAGAAAATTCCTTTCCAAAAGCTGATCTCTAAGCCATCCCCCCGGAGAGAATGGGGCTGTACTATCACTCATTAAACTGAGCTTTCACTGACTTGTTCGCCTGTGAACACATGCTGAGCGTCAAGCCCACGCCAAGCCCTGTGTTAAATGCACATGGCACAGCCATCAGGCACAGAGAGCTGGGATCCAAGTTCTGTCTCACCCCTGAGCAGCAGTACAAACTTGGGATGCTTTTAACCTCTCTTGGCCTCAGTCTCCCTCCATAAGGCAACGGCATCAAATCCTTGGGATTATTTCAAAGATAATAACATCTTTCTCTTGGACATTCATTTGACATTCTATCACTGGGCGCCTACTCTGTATCAGGTACCACCCAAGTGTTGGGATAGATTGGTGAGCAAGGAAGACAAGAGCTCATTGGCATGGAGCTTATAGTCTTGCATCTGGACTCTAGATCGTGAAGAGGTAAACAAATTGGTAAGAAAATAAAGACAAGAAGTGCCAATCTGAGGGTGAAGGTGCCTACTGCAGAAGAATGTTCTTAGAGGGGGTGATGTTGCAGGAAGCAACTTTCGACAAGGAAAAATGGGCCTTGTAGAATCCCAAGGGAGGCGCAGGCTGTGCAGAAACAAGTGCAGAGTCCCCGAGGTGAGACTGAGCCTGGTGTACGCGAGGGAGAAGAGCCTAGCGCCTGCCAGACACAGCCTCAGTACATGGAGGTACTTTTGCAGTTAGGAGAAGCACCCAGAGCAGGGACTGAATGAACTGAGCTCTCACGGTCACCGTAGACCTGCATTGGCCCACAGTCAGGACAGCGAGAGCAGAGGCCGACACTGGAGCTCTCAGAAGGGTCCCTGCCTGAAGCACCGTTTCCCAAGCTACCAACGCCCTTCTGTTTCAGTCTCTGACCATCAACACGCTTCATCCTCACAAGCCTGAAGCCAGGGATGACAAAGTGTGCCCTGAGAGCCAGCCCTTTGGGGTCACCTGCTGCTGGCTTGGCTTTGGGGAGGGACAGGCAGAGCCCGATGGCTGGCGTGTCGCTGGGACACACTTCCTGATTGGCACCCTGCACCCTCGGCCACTTACTTGGGATGTTCCATGGGCACCTCAAGCACGAGGTCTGGTGGGATTTCAAAGAGCTCAGGGTCCTGGCCGTCAGCCTGAAGGACCAGGGGCAGCACATCGAAGCGGCCGTGGCGGGGCTTCCAGCCCAGGTCAATGCACAGCTGAGAGACGGCAGAGGCAGTGAGTGCGCAGCCCCAGCACTGGGTCTCCACTGTCACCCACTGGACTCCCTACACAAGGGTCCTGGGTACCTGAGTGAACTCCAGGCTGGCTGGGTCCCCTCTGATGGTGCCATCTGGCATCTGGTAGCCAGCGTACCGGATGAGCTGAGAATTCCACACTCGGAAGTCGTGCTTCCCGTCTGTCCGCTGCGGGAACACGGTGATGGCCGACCTTCCCAGGACACAGACAGTGCTGATTACTGTCTAGGAGGGGCTCCGGGCCACCCCTGCTCCCCTGCTGCTCCTAGTGCCTCCCACTCTCTTCTTCCCTCTCCGCAGCATCCTGTACCCAGTGACACTTGCCCCGTCAGCTCCTCCCCTTCCTCCCTGACCTGCACAGGCCCGTCCTCTCTGGGGGCCCCAACCTGCGGGCCTTTCCCTTGCCAACCTGTATTCTCGGCCTGCAGCACAATTAGGTGGATGCTTATTCCCGGTCATAGGTGCACAGCAGGCTGGAGCCACATCTCAGGGTCTTAGCCACCCCTGCATCCCACCCCCTTCCCTCTGTCCCCACCCTCCAGCCCAGTCCTGGTTGGCTCTCCATCAGGCGGGCAATGAGTATTTGCTGAACACAAAAATAAGTGAATGAAAAATGAGCTGTTCAGTCCTATGGGGCTTGGGGGACATGGTGATAAGTAGCAACTGTCCTCTCTCTAAGAAAAACACCACGAGCCATCCGCTAGAAAACTAATGTCTTACCCCCTAAAATGTGGGGAGCCCGAACTGAGCAGTGAAATAGTTACTTCTTAAACAGATAACTTTTACAAGGGCGCAAGTCGGAAGGAAGCTACAGAAATAGGCCACTGACAGAGCTCAGCTGACAGAGGTGGCTCATGTCAGAGGGCCCAGGAAAAGGCTCCATCTTTTTCTGTTTCCTCCCTTCCTGTTCCTCCTCGGGCTGGGGATGGCCCCTCTACCCGTCTGCGTCTCTTGTCTAAGACTCGGACACATGAACAGGGCACCCACCTGATGTTGCCGTTGTTGGTAGAGTAGCGGAGCTGTCTGCAGATGTGTTCGAACATCTCCTGGGCTGTGGTACAGCTGCGGGCATCGAAGACCTGCACACATTCCCCCCGTCAAGGACTGTGTGGCAGAGGCTGCACTGTGGATTGGAGGCCTCTGGGAACAGTGGCAGCCTGGACACCAGCACCCTGACCAACGTGGAGGGTCACATTCTCCTCTTGGCACCACAGTCCCATCTCACGGCTGCCCCATCCAGCCTTTCTCCTGCTCCACTATGGCAGCACAAGTAAACCTACTCAGAAGACTCCGGCATAGCCCAGATCCCAAGAAAACCTGACTTTTGAGGGCCAGGAATAGGATTCCAACAGCCCCTATGTGGATCTTTTGCAACAAGAACACGTGTCACACGGCTGGCGTTGGCTTCCCTGGCTTTCTCTGCCCAAGTGCTTTCAATATGATCCAGCAACAAATAACCCTTAACAAGACGACAGCCCAGGATGCTGGGCTAAGTCAGATGTTCTCTTGCAGCCAAGAATTCAAATATTTGAGGCAAATAACCTCCATCGGACCAAGCCCTCGGCAATAAAAAGATCAAGTTTGTTCTTTTACGGTGCCATCGGTCTCTCAAGTTTAATACAAGAGAAAAGGATCAGTTAGCGCAGTTGGTACTAAGTCAGATTCTAGACAGCTAGCAGAGAAGCCCTGACACATCCCTCTCAGACTGGGAACCCAGGGCTTTGGCTTCTGTCCACAGACCCCAGGGGGCACCTGCTTAGGGCTCAGGGCCGTCCACCTCCCTCTAGGCCCCCTGACCTGTAGGTTAGACCACTGGATCCTCCCGATGCAGCGGGGGGCATTGCGCCAGGCGAGCTTGGTGGCGAAGATGAGCTCATCTCCTGTCAGCTGGTAGGTTCCTGTTGTTTCTATCTCCTTTGTTACTGCTTCCACCCTGGCCAGATGTTCCTCTATTTTTGCCCTGGGGGACAGGAAGACATCCGGAAGATCAACAATGAGATGATCTTACCTGGAGGTTAAATCAGTTCACAGCAGAAGGAAGGGCAGTTAGACGCCAAGAGGGCAAACTCTCCCACTAGACTGTCCACTCCAGGGCTGGCTACATGGACTCTCAGCCTGCAGGGTCCCCTGTTTAATACACTGCTATCACCATCTTCAAGTCATATGGGAATAAGGACTCTACATTTTCATTTTTACATTAGGTCCTGCAAATTGCATAGCCTGAGATGAAATGGACAGAACCCTTATCATTTCTAAGCGCTTTTGTCTTTAACTTTATCTTAGCAAGGGTTATGACACTTCTCAGACATCTGCATGCATTGCAGGAGCAGTATCCAAATGAGCCCTAGCAACATCATGGCTCTTTTGGTCAGAGGAGCACCTGTCACCTTGTCACAACTAACCCTGGGTCAGCCGCTCATGCAGCAGCTCCTGTAGATTAACACTCATCTGAACCAGGTACTGGGCAAAGCAGCTCACAGACATGGTCCCACAGAGTCTGTGAGGAAGAGCTTTTCTGAGACAAGTTCTCATTGAGTGGCCCAGTCCTCAAACTCAAGCCAATTTTCCTGGCTTGGCCTCCTGAGTAGCTGGGATTCTAAGTGCACCGGCACCTGCTGGCTTAGAAGGTGTTTTGCATTCACTTTATAGTCAGGAGTCTCCAAGCTTGAGGAAGGGCCTTGGATCTCTAGAGGGTTAAGTGCTGGGCCCAGAACATCAGCACAGCAACTAGCAACATCAGACAACCCAGATGGCCCTGCTGCCGAGCCCGGGTTCTTAACTGCCTGTAGAGGCCCTTGCACCTTCTATCCCAGGGACTACAAGATCTGAGACGTTGTCCTCAGGAGCCCGGGCAGGCCTAGACATAAGCAGGGGAAGGAAGGGTCAGGACTCAGGCCACACGGTTCTAGGGCCTGCCCAGGCAGGAGCTGTACCCAGTAATTTCTAAACACACTTCAAAAATATCCCCAAAGGAAGGATCTGGTCAGAAAAGCTTTGAAATACATACACACACATACACACACACACACACACACACACACACACACACACACACACACTCAGAGCAACCTTGAGCACAGCTAAAACGAAATGGCAACAAACAAAACTATTTAAGGCATAGATTTCTGACTAAGGCCATTGGACGGGCGACTCAGAACAAAATAGCCTTTTGGGTGTAGAGAGTGTCTTGACAACTCTATCTCGACTACAGAAAGAAGCACAAAGACAAAACACAGGGTGATATTTACCCTCAAGGACATCCCTGCCATAAGGAACTGCTGGGTGGGGCCCACGCCCTCCCCAAACAAGGCTTCCAGCAGCACCCCCTGCCGTGCACCAGAGCACAAAATCGGCAGTGACCGCAGCACCACCACGTGAATATTAATAAAACTCATCACGCACGTCTGTGCCCGATTCCCTTAGAGTTTTATGTTTTAGCGTTACACGCAGTCCTGTTTCTGAGGCACTAGAAAGTGCTGTAATGAAAAAAGGAGTGGTCTCCACCAGCAGCAAACAGACTCAGATGTGACATTCAGCTAGTCATCGCCTCACACTATACCACAACGCCTCATACACAAAGGCTGAAAGAAGCTGCAGTGGGCCTGGCCTCCAGCTGCTGGTGTCACTTTGGGCCTGGGCTGCCAGGCATCACTCCCAGGACCCTGAAAGGACTGAGATACTGGAGTTCCTTCAGGGAGGAGCGAAGGGTTTGAACAGCCACCAAGCCAGGTTACCTGGGTCCGGCCTAGAGTGGGACCCAGGGCCCAAGTGGCAGACACCAGGCACTGAGGCTAAAAGCCTGGACTCCTGACATGGCTGCCTGGACTCAGTCAATTCCTAGCCTGGGCCCGAGGATGTAAGACTTCAAGTGTGAATCTCTCCTCTGTGGGCCTCGGTTTCCTCGTCTCTAGAAGGAGCACGACGACAGCACCCATCTCCCAGAGTTGTGATTTCAGTTCTCGTGAGTGACTGACCCAGGGCCCTGCATATGCTTTGTGCCAAATAGATAAAGAAAAAAGTACTGTGGCCCAGTGAAGCCCAGCAGGGAAGATCCCTGGGCCCGCAGCGCCTCACTGTGTAACAAGTGAGCTGGGAGACCAAGGCCAGTGAGTTCTGTGCTCATGAAGCATTTCGGGGGAGGCTCCGGTCACCCTACCAGCGGCCCTCCCCCTACTGCATGTGCAAACTGTGTGGGGGTGAAAGAAAACAAATGCCTATCCCTGTCCCACCTCCCAGGAGGTGTGGCCCTTGTGTGTCACCTGGAGGACCCCACAATGCACTTACAGAAGCCTCCCTGGATAGGAAGCAAAGGAAGGGAGCCCAGCAATGCGGAATCCTACGAGCTCCTGTGCAGACCGCAGGCCTGTCCGCTCCAGGCCAGGTGGCTTTGGTCCCAGCAGGCATCTGGTGACCCTGCGTGTATGGCTGGGACCCCGTGCCCACATCTGTCCCAGGAGGGGGCTGGTGGGGTAGTTTCCAAGGGACTTTCTATCTCAAGCATTTCACAATTACAAGGTCCGTGGACATCTCAGTCAAGGCTGCTTTGGGCTAGGACACGACTCTGAACTTGCATAATATTACAAGCTAGTCCACTATGCTCGTTTTACAGATGAGGAAATTGAGGCTCAGGGAGTAAATGGATTGACCAAGGATTCAACAGCAATGAATGGTAAAGCCAAGATTCCAAGTCAGTTGCACACCAACCCACACTTCTAACCCCGATTGTATCTCCTCTAGGGTCTTTTCTCCTGGAAAATTGTACTTCCGCCCTAGATTCACCGCAACTTTGGGAAGGAAAAGGTTCTAGAGACACGGGGTAATTGCTGGACACAGGAAGCCTGGACAAAAGAGGCAGTAACCATGGACGAAAGCCTTACTCTTTGAAGGAGTCGTAATACTGGTTGACAAATTCAATAGCTTGAGGTAGCAGCTCCTCCGGAGGGGTGGGCTTGTCCCTGGGTCCCCTTGTCAAACTTCGAGGGCTCATCATGGATCCCAGGCACGATTTGGACTTGCAAGTAAAGTTCTGGAAAGAAACAGGCAGACGCTAAGGATGGGAGTTTGGGCTCTGGGCCTTCCTCCCCCAGTGCAGCTGCCCGGCTGCGTCCTGCCTCGCTGGCTGCACCTCCCCCACCCAGATCCCCTCTCTGCTGGCTGAGCCTGTGGTGTGAGCCAACCTGGCCTCCATCCCGATCCTGGACTCCAGCCAGACTCAGACCCAGACCCAAGGCTGTGGCTTGGCCCCTGAGTTCTCATATTTAAAGAGACTCATTTGGTTCTGCTGGTATCAGAGAGAGAGTGCAGGTCACAAGGCCACAGAACAGCACAGAAAGAAGCCCAGAAGGACAGATGCCCAGATGTGTACTGTGGTTTTGGGTGGTGGGGAGGGGACTCTTTCCTCCCCACTTTACAGCCGAAGTACATACTCTAAATCAGAACATGGAACTAAAGGCTGGAAGTGCAGCTCAGGGGTAGAGTGCTTGCCTAGCATGAGAGGAACCCCCACAGAAAGAAAAAGAGCAAGGATGTTGAAAAAGACAAAAGAGACTTCGAGAGGGCATTTAGTGTGACCACTGGCTGCTTGAAGCCTTAATCTCTTCACAGTCCTTCCAATGACAGGGAACTCACTACCTAAGCACTTAGTTCAGTCTGGTTTTGAGTATTTCTATTAGAAAACCCTTCCTGCATAAATCATTCTGAGAAAAGTGTTACTTTCTTTCATTTATCTGACTTTCTCGATTATCCATTACACGTTAGGGTGATGGACGGGGAGTCCACACTGGTTAGCTCCTGGTATACTTTGTGAAGACACAAGTCTTAATCCCCAGCACCCTCTGCCCAAGCAGATGATGGTCTGGTTTGCCCAAAGAGACTTCAACTGGCTCCACAAAGAGCCCCTCGGGCTTTACCAGCTTGGGACAAATGTGCTTCTCCCAGAGCCTAGACTTCTCACCGTCTTGGCCTTGTTGTGGAGTGTATCTTGCAAAATCATTCCATTGCCCCAGTTTTTAATCCTCATGTGCTGGGGGCAGGTCGGTGAAGGCTCAGGAGATTTACTCTGTGATTCCGGAGTCTTCTAAAAGGGAGAGAACTAGATTTTCCCAAATACTCACAAACTTAGAACAACATGGGTCTCTCCAGCCTCTGGTCTCTGGCCCCTGCCCCAATTTGGGTGGGATGGGCAACTGCAGGTGGGTCATAGGGCAGGGGGTGGTCAGTCCTTGACCCTCCTTCCTTCCCTGCAGACAGCCCAGCTGAGTCTGGGAATGCTGAGAGCCACAGGTGCCTGGGCCGCAGCTACACTGCTCTCCTCACAGGGGCCCTGTCAACACTTGCTGGGACCAATTACAACTGGAGGGACTCGGGTTCCACATGAGAGAGCTAGCACTGTCTCAGAGATCAGGACAGAGGAATATGCCACTACCTTCCTTCTGCCACCCAGTGACCCACCCACCTCCCTGGATCTCTCAAGCTGGAAAGCGCTTTGGGAAGGCGCGACCCACTGCCCGTACTGCCAACCCACCCAGAGGTGCCAGGGTGCCTTGAGAGCCCTGTTTCTCAACAACTGCAGATCTTCCTGGCTCCCGTCCGTGCCCCTGGGTCTGGGATCCTCCACTCACCACCCAGACCCCGGCTCTCTGTGCCCTCTAGGAGCTCCCAAAGACTGACACAGCTTGCATCTGCCCAGGCCGAGGAGGAGGGGGCTTCCCACATCCACGGGACCCACTGACCTCGGCTGTCACCATCAGGGGCTGGGAGGATCCATTCTGATGTTTGCCAGGGCTGCGACATTTGGGGTCAGCCTGTGTTTCGGGGCTGTGGAAGGAAACAGCTGTCATGGGACAGAGTCTGAGAGCGGAGGGGGTCTCGGAGTGCCCTCTGCCAGCCCCTGCGCGTCCAGAGTGTGGGAGCGAACTGCTCATGGAGTCCAGTCAAGGAGGGCAGATCGGTCAGAGAGAATCTCCCACCATGATGTCCTCCCACTTCCTCCTCCTGCTTCCCCACACAAAGCCAAAGGACACAAAGAGAGCCGAGCCAGCGACCAGCTCAAATAGTGACACTCGGAAACCTCGGGAACATGTCCCTTTTCAAAAGCCAGTGTTGGCTGTTGGACTGAGAACAGCTCCATCAACCGCCCCTTGGGCCAACAGTGAGCACGCTCCACTGCGTGCCAGTTTCTAGTGACTTAATCTTGTCGACTTAAAACATTCAATTTACCTTGTTCGCTGTACAAGTTTTATTCTGGAAACTGTGAAACACAAGAGTTGCAAGAATTGCATAATAAGCTTCCATGGCCGCATCCAACCCCATTTACCAGTTCTCCACCCTCGCGTGGCTCGTCTCGTTTTCTCCTGGCCTCAGGAAAGGCAGCCTCTCTAACAAATGGTGCTGGGCACACTGGCTACTGATATGCTGAAGGTTGAATCTAGCCCTGTATCTATTACCAGGTACTAAATTAAAATCAGAATGAATCAAAAATCTAAATGTTGAAACAGAAACACTCTGCTGGAAGGGAAATAGGTAAAACTCTTGAAGACACAGATGTAGATGAGGACTTTCTCTGACTGCACAAGAAATAGTACCAAGAATCAACAGATGATTATATCAAATTTAAAAATTTCTGCACAATAAAGGAAATAACCAACAACAAAACAACCCACAAAATGGGGGGAAAAATTTGCCAGCTCCTTAGTCAGAGATCTAATAACTAGACTATATAAAGAACTGAAAAGTAGTAGGACCCCCCCCCAGAAATAAAAGACCCAATCAAAAAATGAATAAGTGAGGGGACCAGGGATTTAGCTCAGTGGTTCCAGCATCTTCCTGGCAAGTGCAAGGTCTCGAGTTCAATCCCTGGTAACCACACACCACAATGCCAGGCATGTTTGCTCACAGCTGTAAACCCAGCATTTAATAACCACATACCACAATGTCAGGTATGATATAAACTTAGCACTCAGGAAGCAGTGGTAGGAGGATTGCTGTGAGTTTGAGGCTGGCCAGGGCTACATAGTGAGTTCAGGGCCAGCCTGAACCATAAAGCGAGACCCTGTATCCAAAAAAAAAAAAAAATGGGTAACTGAAATGAATACACACTTGTTAGAAAAAGTACAGATGGTCAATAAATACATGAAAAAATGTTCAACATCTCTGGCCATTGGAGAAACACAAATTAAAAGAGCATTAAAATTCCATCTTATTTCAGAAAGAATGATAATAATCCAGAAGTCAAATAATAACAATTGATCATGAGGCTGTTGAGAAAAAGAACCTGTGCATTGTTGATGGAACATAAACTAGTATCACCACTATGGAGCTCCCTCAAAAACTAAAACTAGAAATTCCATTTGAATCAGCTGTTCCTCTTCTAAGTATCTCCCTGAAAGAGTTAAAGCCAAGATGTTACAGTGGTCCATGCATTCTTAGCTCTGTAACAGCACAATTCATAATAGCTACATCTTGGAAGCAGCTTATATGTCCATCAGCAGGTGAATGGACAAAGAAAAGGTGATATTTATGTAAAATGGAGCCATAAAGAAGGTACTTGAGTTTGTACTTGAGTCAGTTGAAAGAAAATGGAAGCCCCTTGAGACTAAAGGGTTAAAGAAAACAAATCAGACACACAAGCTTAAATATCATGTAAATAAATAAAGGGCGAAATAAAAAATAAGAGAAATTAGGGAAGAAGGTAGGTCTTTTGCAAAAGAGAAGGAGATCAAAGAGGGAGAGACAGTGAAGGAGAGGCCAGAAAGGGGATAATTAAAAGATTGAGATCTATCATGTACCTGTACCAACTCCCCACAAGGAATGCAGTCAATATGTACTGCAAACGTGCACCAATAAAAAGTAAAATGAAAATTAAAAACATACCCTCCTGGCCTCCACCTTTATTTGAAAGCAAAGCTAAGCTAGAACACCATGTATATAATCACATATGTTTCACTGGAGCCTTATGTGAGTTATAAGTATAAAGATAATATCCCTTTAAAAGAATGTACCCACAGTAGTCTCCCCTTATCTGTGGATTTGTTTTTCATGATTGGCGTTACCCAAGGTCAACTGTGGAATGAAAATATTAAAAGGAAAATTCCAGAAAGAAATAATTGGTAAGTTGTAAATTGCACAGTATTCTGAGTCGTGTGATGACAGCCTGTGCCACCTCACTGTGCTCTGCCTGGGCTGAGCCCCTCCTGTCCACGGACCCGCACTGTGTACACTGCCCGCCCACTAGTCACTTAGTCATCAGATCAGCCATCAGAATATCATAATGCTTGTGTTCAAGTATCTTTATTTTATTGAATGATGAACCCAAAATGAAACAGCAGTGATGCTGGTGATCCAAATATGCCAAAGGGGGCTGGAACCTACCTCCTGAGAGTGAGAAGGTAAAAAAAAAAATCTAGATTTGCTAAGGAAAGAAAAATTTGTAAGCTCAGATTGCTAAGCTCTAATGCAAGAATGAATCTTCTATCTTGAAACTGTAAAGAAGAAAAAAGAAATCTGTGCTGGTTTGCCTGTCCTATCTTAAACTGTAAAAGTTACAGCCACAATATGATACAAATGTTTAGTTAATTGTGAGTGGAAGATCTGAACAGAAAATGGATACAGACTGCTGCTAACATGTTGCAGGAGGGAGGAGGCATCTATACAAAGACTTCAGCAAAGGATCCCTTGAGACAAGTGACACCAGGCCATGGGTTGCGGGGAAGGGATGTGACACAGATTCAGAACTACATTTTGCCAAGAAAGGAAAGGAAGGCTGTAAAAAGAATTAAGAAGTATTATGTACATGTCCCAGCTCCTCACCATGAATGTAATCATTATGTGCTGAAAATATGTACTAATATAATTTTTGTTTAATTTTCAAAAGCCTACATATATATGTATACATATATATTTTCACTAAAAATGTAAAAAGTATTGGAAAGGTTGCATCTGCAGAATTGAAGAAGTTGAATAAAGTCATCCAGTCATCAATATTATCATGGTTCAATGGTTCACATTCATAATATTTTTATAGTGGTTCTATTTTATTACTAGATATCTCACTTTACCTAATTTATAAATTAAACTTAGTAATTATTACGTATGTACAGGAATCATATGTAAAGGGTTTAGTATCACTGTGGGTTCAGGCACTCACTGGGGTCTTGGAACGTCTGCCCCTCTGAAAAGGGAACTATTCTATGTGTCACAAAGCTATTGCACATGTGTCACAAAGCGATTAGTATCACAGTCAAGTAACACAGGAGCCTGTGAAGTGTCTTCTGAGTGACCGTCTCTTGTCTCTGGACAGAGATTTTTTTGCTTTGGTCAGATTTCTGGACCTTATCATAAGCCCATCTGTGCACATAAACAGAGAATATATTTTGAGCAAAGAATCTTGTTAAGTCAGTTTATCAATAACTCCCCATACACAGCAAATCGCATCACCTGGATAGCGAATCAGGTTCCTCGTTCCCCACCATTCCTCAATAAAGTTTGATCAGCCTGGTCTATCTTCAGCAAGAATCCTGTTAGGTCAGTTTAGTCAGAAACCCCTGTATCCCTAAAGTCTTGTCTTAGAAAATTTTCATCCACTGAGCCCGGCTATCTGCTTCATTTGCCCTGCTATGCCCTGAGTTCGGCCGTCTCTCGCCCACTGCAAGAC
>PVIR01010672.1:0-49265 GCA_004026965.1 Petromus typicus | reverse complement strand
TCTCTGTTTTCCTTGTTTCTTGGCTGCCAGGAAGTGATCAGCCTGACTCTACCATATGGTCTCTTCCTTGCCATCAACAGGTTGAAAGCAGTAGGCCCAGAGACCATGGATTGGAATCTCTGAAACTGTCAGCCAAAACAGACTTTTCCTTTAGAAGTTGAGTTTCTCGGGCCTCGTGTCACAGTGATGAGAAGTTGAGAAGCACTCGTAGCTCACAGGTGACTTTTTTACCTCCTTCAATGTGCTGCTCCTATTGCTCATTAACTGCCACACAATTCTGTATTCCATATTTGATTATCAGAACATTTCCGAGCTTACTGAGCAAAGAAGCCACAACTTGCTTAGCAAAAAAAAAAAAAAATTGATTTTCTCAGGGGCCAAAGCGAGGTGAGGGCAAACATTGATGTCGACCAGGGTTAACTTTAGAGCTGCTGAGATCCAAGTTTGCCATCTCCCAGGTTAACCCCATTTAAAGGCTGAGGATCTGTTGCCTGGGTCAGATTGCTGGGGAAAGAGATCATGGGGAGCCAGGCTGGAAAGCAGTTCTCATCTTTAAGACTCAGCTGATCAGAGGATCTAAGTGTCTGCTTTTTCTCAGCTTAGGACCATCTCGCCAAGTGTGTGAGAACCTGGCTGATAAAGCCCATTGTCCTCTGCTCCCATTTACAAGTCTCTTGAGGCAGGATATTTTTCAGCTGTGTTAAAGTGAATATTTTTTTATTGTTTCTTTGCCCTTCAAATGCAGAAACAAATATCAAAGTCTTCTTGAAGCTGGTGTGTGGTTCTCAGAAAAACAGGCCTGAATTTGGGGTGCACCAGAGCTAAGTTGATGTCCCACATCTGTCACTTCCCAGCCTCCTCTATAGAGGGCAAGATGATAGGATAAGAGGACTGGCACACTCCATAGTCATTATTATTATCATTATCATTATTATTATTATTATTATTAGCAAAAGTAATAAATTAGACTTGATCACCCAGAAGTTACGACAAAAGACCCATGGCTACCTCTCCTGCAGAAATTGCCACAGAAGTGATGTGACAGTGGACAGCAATATCTTATTGAAGTGACGTCTCCCAACTCCAGGGGCCAGGGAGCTTGCTGGTATCACAGAAACCCCTTCGGCCAGGCTTTTCAGTGTCACTTACACCAGTTTGGAAGTAATCTGCTTGCTCGCCCTTGCTGCAAAGGATGTCATGATCAACTAATGGAAAGTGACAAGAAGGGATATAATGAATGAGAGGGAGTTAAAGTTTGGGATAAAAAAAGAGCCTTGTTCTTTTGGGGAATGCACAATGCTAAGCATACCATGTTAAATCGTGCGTATCAAATAATGGATTAATTAAGAACCTTTGTCCATTTTTTCGCATCCCATTTTTTATTGTCCTCTAAAAGATGTATTTTCAAATTAGCTCTTCGCTCTCACAATCAATAAGTACCAACAGGAAAGAAAAAGAAACCATGTCTATTAGAGAAGCAAATGATAAACAGAAAAGGGAAGGCAAGGGAGGTGGGGTTTGAGGGAGATGCTGGGAAGTTTTATCGTCGTAGCAGCAACTTCTTGAATAATGGAATTTAATAACGTATAATAAACTATGATCCTGGAGAACTCAGATTCAATCCCACTAATTGTTTGAGCCAGGAAAATGAAGGCAGAGTTTATCATGCCAACCTGCTGCCAGTGCCATCGAGCACCGCGGGGAGCAGACAATTGTTTTCAGCTGCCCACCTCCTTGAACCCAGAGGGCACCTGGTCTTGCCCCCCACACACTGGGCTGAAATCTCTTACTTTCAATGACAATCTTAGTGCTAGGACCTTAAAGTCACAGAAATGCAATTTTTGCAATCAACAAACTATTGTATTAAGCAAAGAACACAACGGTAACTAGATACAAAGCCTCCAATTAGGTTATAAAGAATAATAACTAATATGCTCTCATGGGAATGCCAAAAAGTACAAAAACCTATAATAAATTTAATTGAGCACACGATCGTAAGCACTGTTTTTCTGACTACACCATTCTGCTGTATTAAGGTAGACTCCAAATAGAGAAACACATTTTCCCATTGCTATTGAATAAAGTGCTTTTCCTTGTCTTCCTAATTTGGATCATTTTACCAATGTCAAAACCTGAGAAGGTATAATTAAGGAAAAAAGTATTTTCTCTGTAGTTACTCATTGATTATATTTAACCATAAAATGAACACAGGAATAAAGCAATTAGTCCTCTAAAATGTGAAAGTTTTCTAATAAAAATATATTGTTTTGTCTAAATTATTAAGCTAATAGCCTAGTCTACCATTTTATTTCATAAGAGTGGATCTATCATTGAAAATCCTTTGTAATCATGTTTAAGTTTCTTTAGGTTTTTATGAAAGTCAAGTGTATATTCTTTTGATACATAACACCTAAGTACTTCAGAAATAATCTCAAATTATACAGGGCATTTTTCAGAGCAGCTATTTAAATTAAACCCAAAAAAGTTAAGAACTCTTAAGTATTCCCTTCCCTTTCCCAAAAAGGCCCATGAGCTTCTGATGGCTACATGTGGAGGCAGAAGGAGTGAAACTCCACTGTAAACTGATGTCTGAAGTCAGGAAAATTAGCATCGCGCCAGGGCTTTGAGTAACTAATAAGAGAACATGCTTAAGAGATTAAGGTTCAGCTGAAGGCCAAAACAGGGACCTACCAAGGAAAAGTGTCATTTCTCCTCACGTGGCAGTTTCCAGGAAATAGCCCCCATCAGATTTAAGTTGAAAAACTATGTTATTGGGGTTAATACACAAGCTGAGCATTTGTTTGGACTGGGCCACCAATTCAAATGTTATTTAGGGCAGCCAGAGCTGATGCCTTACTTAGAAGTAAACTGATTTGACCTTTAAAAGGATAGAAAAAAGGAAGATGAGAAGAAAGCAGAAAGACCACCTAATCCGTTGGGACTCTGGCAGAGGGACTGTGCCTACCGGCTCTGCATCCTGAAGGATTTTGTGATGTTATCCAGGCAGCCTAGGGCTTCACATTTGTCACTGTAGCCCAGGGTGAGGAAGCCAGTGTTTGGCGGAGCCTTCTTTGAGACAAAGAAAAAAATCTAGGTGGTGTAGTAGGCCACGTTGGGGCTTTTTATCATCTAATGCCACAAATGGGGCGGGACCAAGAATTCTGGGTTTTAGTCTCTCCTCCACCACAGAAATAGAGATCGATGAATACAGTTCATTGACTTTCTCAGTAATACCAATTTGCCCACAGTTCAACAATAGACAGAATTTGCTTTTATCTTATTTCTTGATAGTGAGTGGAACGCACACACACACCCAATGTGTTCCATCGTCTTCACTCACTCCAGTATTCACAGAGATCTCGGCAACAAGTCTACACGGCCATCACTGGGTGGGGGTCCAGTAGTGAGGGACCAAGAGATGCGTTTAAAGAGTGTGTTGCATGGACAGATAACTTACTTCAGTTATGCTAAGCCTAATAAAAGAAAGCTCTAGGTGTTAGGAGAATAAATAATTAGGATTCTAACCTAGGGAACAAAGGAGGCCTTTCTCCACCCAATGACTTTAAGATGAATCCTGAATAAGAAAGAGTTTGTTAGGGGAGGCGTGTAGGAGGTTGAGTCGGCTTTCTGTTACTGTACCAAAATACTGGAAGCAAGGTTCTCTATGAAGAAAAGAGACCTATTTTGCTCATAGTTTTGAAGACTGGAGATTCAGGCTCTGGTGAGGCTCTCTCTTGTCTGCATCACATTGCAATAGGTGGTGTGGGTGGTCTTTCACCCTTTCCCTCCTTCAAGCCCACCAGATTATAATTATGAGGGCTCCCCCAATGGTCTTGTCTAATCTAATCACTTTCCAAAAGCCCGACCTTTAAACAAATAATAGGATGAAGTTTCCACCCTCTTAACCAATTAACATAAGACATAGGGGATTAGACTTCTACATCAGTCCACAGGAGAAGCCCCCTCTCACCTCTTAACAGGGCCAAGACTGTCCATACACCAGGAGTTGGGGACACTTGCTGCAGGACGAGGTCTTGAGCTTTATTCTAAGAGCAACATGGACAATGTTAAGCAGGGACATGATTGCAGTGCCTGGTTTGTAGCTCCCCAATGAGCAAAGGAGGTAGAGGTAGCTGAGAGTTCACAGACGAGCTGGGCTCACATCTCTTCCCCCTTTAGAGGCCACCACAGCCACAGCAAGCTTGTCCTTATCTCCAGGACACGCCTGTGCACCCAAACTTCTCCACCCCAGCAGGAAGAGGCCGTCTATGGCTCCTGCTCACCTGCCACCTTCTTACGACTCCAGCCTCCTTGGTCTCTCAGGACCCAGCTTTAGAAGGTAGCACAAGGAGACAGCTGGTCAGTTTTTATTGGTGTATGTCGGTGATAGGGTTAAATGACTCCCTTCTTCCACCTTACTGGGAGACACTCGGCAAGTCCCAGGGAACACACACAACCCACTGTGTCCCTCTTGAAAGCACGTAGCCTGGTTAATTACTAGCGATACTCCCCTCCTCCTGGAAGGCTCCCCTTATACTCAAACTACCACAAAGAGAGCTTTGCTTCCTGCAGTCCTCCTGAAGTTTTGCAATCCTGGGAAAGGAACTCAGGGCCTCCACATAAGGAGCGAGCACCATCATCACTGAGCTACTTCCTGACCTTTTCAATTTTTTCTCAAAATTTTATTTTCACACTGAGTGTTGTGAAGTTTCCTAAACTGGCCTCAAATTTGATCCTCCTGCATGGCTGAGATAGAGCTATGACCCATTGTGCATGTCTGCTAAAATATTTTGTGTTAACTCCATGAGTTTCTCAGAGGAGTCTTATTTATCTTGCTATTGCTAATGTTGAGTATAATGTTTGGTACATAATAAGAGAGTAAATTAATTTTTTGATGCATAAGTGGATGGATGGATAAGCTCAAATGTGTCCTATGAAAAGGTGCCCTTTATAAAAATGCACTGAGAAAATATATCTTCAGGAAATCCAAACAGGTAACAGATGAATTAGAGCATAGTGTTAACAGGAATTCAATATCCCTGCGCTTTCCCCCACTCTGCCCTCCACAAACTTCCATATGTAATGATTTCTCTGGGAAACTGGAAATGTGGTTCACTTTCAGCATTCTAAACCCCTAATATTGTGCTGTTACAGGAGAACCACGAAGACATTCACCATCTGCCGGAGTCTCAGACCTGGACACAAGCCTCGCACACACATGAAGTGGTGAGAACATTTATCTCTGAAGCACAAAAGGCAGAAATGTCCAGGCCACTGCTCCTCCAATGCTGCCTTCTCCCTGGTGAGATTACTACACCCCAAAGGATGTCCGACTCCTGAAAGACTCATCATCTAACCTTTCCCACTGGGTTCCAGGGAAATAACTTGCACATTGAGAACTCAATGCCCAAGTCAATCCTTCCAAGGGAGAAAGACATTGCCCATTAAGGAAGATCGATTTCACTCTTCCTTAAGAAACTCTCCAAGGATGAACAACATTTTTAAAAATGGAGAAGACAACCATCGCGGCAGTGTCGAGTACTCATTCACATGAGCCTCAAAGCTTACTGTATAATTAGGAATTATAGTATAGTATAACGAATGCCTTCTGACCTGCTGAAAACAGATTCCAGTTCCATTTTTAAAAATTCTTATCTTCCTGTCTAAGTGATCAGGCCTTGAAGACCTCCGTCCATGCCCCCACTTCACAGTGCTATGATGAGTGGAATGCTTGTTGGTGTTTTAAAGAAGTCAAATGTTACAGTAACATAAAATTGATCCTAGTTTTCTTTAACTTGAAAATTTAATAATAACTTTTAAAAAAATTTTTTTGCAGCTTTCTCCTTCACTTCCTCATTTCTACTTACACTCTCAAACAATTAAACACTGACTCTATCCATTTACTGATGGCCTTCACAAAAACAGAGGCTTAAGTGAACCACGCTAGCTCAAACCGATGACTATTAGACTGATAGGCTATGGGAGATGGTATATTGTCTCATGCCTAGACTGCCTTCCTAGGCAAAATGTGGGATGGAAAGAAAGCCTGCTTTTTACCCTTTTGCAACTCAAAAGTTACATAAGAAAGACAGATGGATGATTTGGGGAAAAAAAAAATGTCACTCAATTCACGTCTGTTGAAAGGGTGACCAGATCATTGCCAGAACTTCTGCAATGGCAGCTCCCCCAAGCAGCCAGGGATTGAGTACCTGCACTACTGGGTTCCCTGATAAGAAAGGAGCAATGGGGTGTGGGTGAAGGCTAAGGCTGAGGCTTTGTGCATGCAAGAGTGATGCCCCCACACCACCCACAAGTGCCCAGGGGCCAAACATCAGCCTCCCATCGTCTAGTCCTTCAGGAGAACACGGTACGTGGCACATCTGGTACCTTACTTCCGTGGTGTGGGGGAAATGACCTCAGTGGTTTGAACCGATGAAACAAAGAACAAAGTTGATTGGCATATGGTCTTGACCTGTGTCTCACTTGACCTTGGGAAAAGCCAGACCGAGGACACAGATTGCTCTCACATTAGGGTACCTTCCGTGACTGCTTGTGGTATAAGAAATGCCATATAGAATAGGAAGGCAAGAACATTTAAAAAAACTAATACTTACGATGCCCCCCCTTCTAAAAATTGACTTCTGTAAGAAACAAAAATAAACTCAATTCACTTGAAGTGACAAATTAAACTGTTATTAGATTGGTGATTTCCTACATGTATTTAAAATTCAAAAATGATTTTCATGCTTTGGTAGGGCTGTAAAGTTGCTTATCATGTTAAGAAACAAACATTTCTGCTTTTCTCACACATTGTGAAGGTGTCAACACCGAGCAACAGGGCCGGGAAAATCTACAGACACCAGAACGAGCTACAGATAAAATGGGCGGCCAGGGAAGACCAAACTCAGTCCTCTCAAGAGGGTCACGTAGGAGCAATAAGATGCGGCTGGAATCTGATTCAAACTGAGGCCGTGCTGTGCCCCACACAGACCAGCTGAGATCCAGGACGGACCCTAAGGACAGGCTTTGCTGACAGTTGCAGGCATCTCTGCCCTGTCCACTTTGACCCCTGCCTGGCTCTGCGGCAGGCTCTCCAGACAGCCCTGCCCACCCAGCTGAGGTTCTGAAGGTATCAGCAGGTTGTAGCTGAGTTAATTATTGACTGATGAGGGGTTTGCCTTATCTTGCCATCAGGGCTGGCTCTAGACTTCAGGGTAAGCAGTTTCCAGCCAGGAAATCAAGCCACAAGCCTTTTCTTGTTTTCCTCTGGCCCCTTAGCTTGTCCTTCGCTGTCACTCTCACTCAAGTCAACAGCCCGGGATTCTTGATGCTGGGAGCCCACAGAGCACTGGCCTGAGGAGAGGCCGAGCCTTGGCAGAGGGCATCTAGACACCAGTGGGCCCTCTGCAAAGCTTTGCTTCTCAGCCCGGGTTTCCCAGGGTCTGGGGTAGATAGGGACAACTTTTTGTTTCTGAAAGTCCCAGCGGTGATGACCACAGGCGAGATTCAGCCCTTTGCGCCCCAAGGCGACCTGTCTGCCGGCGCCCTCTTGGCAAGAGCCAACTCGGCGCAGCAGCGCAGGCCCAGCTGCCCCAGATAAGAGGTGGGCCGTGTTAATGCGCAGGCTTCCTCTGCACCTCGGCAGGGCCTTCCTTTTCCAAACAGTCTCCCTTTAATGTTGGCGAATGTTGTTTTTCCATTGACTCAACATCTCGCCTGGTGGTGAGCCAGTGGGGAATGCTGCAGAGGGGGAGGGGCCGTGGGCCAAAGGCACCAGAGGGACAGCCGGCCACGTTTCCAAACAAGCTGGCCACCTGCTTGGAAAGGCAGTGACCAAGCCTCCAAGGCTGGCTTCCTCTGGGCTTCGGTCAGCCCTCCCCATCCTCACTGCTGCCCCCTGGGCCAGGAGTTTCTGCAACACAGAAGTCGTCAAGGACTCAGCCTCCCTGAATTTCACTGTCCAGTTTAAAGGAAAAAAGGGGAAAGGGGGCTACTGGAAAACATTAAAAAGGGGAAAGAAATTCTAGGAGAGAAGGACTTGGGTGTAGCTCAGGGGTACAGCGGATGCTCCAGGTTTGGCTTTGAGCCCCTGCAAAATAAAATAAAATAAAATAAAATGCAAGAAAGAGAAGATGAGAGGGCAGCAAGTTAGAAAGTTCTGAAAAACTGGATGGGGGGGAAAGATCAGACAAGACAAAGCATCAAGATGCTGAAACGAGGAGCGAAAAGAAGAGAATAAAAGAATTTTTAAAAAGAAAAGGTGGAGGGGAAAAGGAAAAAGATGGCCCCCAAATGAAATCTGAAGTGAGAGGGGTCTCCCGGCCAGCCCGAGGTCACGGGGCATCTTCCAACCCAGATCTTGATTACAGTCAGCTAAATGTTTTGACTTGAAGGAGACACTAAGGATTAAAGAGCAAAATAGAGCAGCGTGGGGAAGAAAGAAACAGGAAAGGAAAGAAAAAAGTTTTCAAAACCTCACAGGCAACACAAAAGGAAGGCTGGAGAACACCTCTGAATCAGCTCACCACCTCCTAACGAGCTGTAAAGGCCTCCAGTGACACGTTGTCACATTAGTTTAGTGAAACCGAAGCAGTACTTATCCCCTTTCCTGCGCTTAATCTCTCCCTGCGTGCCACAAAAACATGCTACCACGTTTAATAGGATTAGCTTCGTTCCCTTTCTCCCTCCACCCTTTTCATTTTTTACAATTCTATTTCCAGCAATCCAGAGATCCTTCGATCCATAGACTTCCTGCGGCGCACAGCAAAACCTGGCAGGCGTGGTTTGTACCCTTTGCGACTTTATCTGAATCTGGAAAAAAAAAAAAACAAATGTCATTTGGCTCTTTTGCTCCTTCTGCTCCTCTTGTCAAGTCCACAGTGTTCAAGGGCGGGGTGTCAAAGGCAGAAGGGCCAAGGCGAGAACAAGGCCAAGAGACAAGTGGACGAAGCCCGGGCCCTGCCTGCGAGAAAGTGGTCGGATCGCAGCCTGACCTGGGTTCCAGGCCTGGCTCTGCCACTTCCTGACTTTGTGGCAGGTAAAACGGTAAAATGGTCTCCGGTGGTGGATCATCCATCTCCATGGAGCAGAACACCTTCCCCCCAGCCGTTAGGAGAGTTGCTATGACAGATACGCTTTGTGCCTTCACTTCCAAGACTCACTTTCGTATATTTCTGGTCATTATATAACCCTTTACCCAAAAAGGCCATATTTGATTTTAATCTCATAGTCAAAGGCATTTTAAAACGCAGAAAATGGAAGCATGGCAGCAGCATCTTCAGCCTAGAGCTGATGTTCAGTGCAAGCCAGGATCCAGGATGTTAGAAATCTCTGTCCTTGTACATCACCGCTATGCTCGTCAGCCCCTGGCCCTGCTTGCCCAAGAGATCACTTGGGAAGATGAACACAAGTATGGACGTGTGACCCCCGTCCATACTGCTCCAGACCGGGGCTCCTAACGACCTTCCAGAGATATGACTAAACCAGACACACTCTATAACTCCCAGGGTGGATCAGCCCCAAAGTCCAATCACTCTACTTTTTCGACAGGGTTACCTACCAACTGTCAGAGGTAGTGGGGCCTTGTAAACTGTCATTTTCCAGGGAATGGATGGATTCCAGTTCACTGAGTCCAGCTGGGGTTCTACAACCAGAACCAGGGGCTGGGATGGGCACCTGGGAGGAAAAGGTGAGCCGGCCCCGTGGGGAGAGGAAAAGACAGGGCGGAGGGGGCAAATCTGGATTTCAGGTGAGGATGGAGAGAGGTGAGACTGGGACCCAGGTGTGGGGATGGGGAGGTGGCACCGACAGGGCTGAGTGTCCACACACACACACACACACACACACACACACACACTTGACCCCCCAAAGGAGAGCCTGGGATGTCTGGCTGCTACCGCCAGGCTTTGGGGCCAAGTCCCCCAGCCAACCCAGGATTAGCGAGCAAGCAACTTCAAAGTCTGGGTGAGTGAAAGCCAAGATGAGCAGCTCTTGACTCTGGCTGCAGCCATGGCCAAATTTAGCCTCCTGCCTTGGCCTTGCACCACCAGGCCCTTTCCTGCTTCTTCCCACACAACATAACCCCAGCCCTCTCACCTGGGGCCAGAGCTGGGGCTCCACATCTGGCCCAGCTCCACCCCTGCCACACCCCAGGTTCTGCTCACCCATCAGACTCACAGCTGTCTTGGCTGGGATCCTCCTGTGTTACTTTGAACTACTATTTTCCCCCAGACTCCAAACCCTCCTTGTCAGCTGCCTACAGCCCCAGCTTCCACCCTTCTTCACCCAGCAGCTTTCTCCCCAGATATCAGGGCCTCCATGCCACCCACTCCGTCATACTCCACTCTATGGAGCCCTGTCCAGCCAGACCCCACCCTGCCCTCCATCCACCTGGCTGGTCCTCCCCCCTGCACCTGCGGGCTGTGTGCCCTTCCACCGTGGGTGCCTGGACAAGAAGACAGACGTTGCCACCCATCTGCCTGCAGCTTGGCCCAGTATCCTGCCCCTCATAGTTATCGTGAGACGTGCTTTGTCTTTGTCCCCTACACTCACAGACATTTTTCTCCAGAGAACAAAGAATGGCCAGACAACAGGAATCTCCCACGCTTGCCCAGAGATACCCACCAACATGGCAGGACTGACACTGGGGCAGACACTTCCCTTGAACTATTTGGAGAGTGCGGAGCCCTCATGTTCCCCTGGGTGCTGGGTACCACTCACTGGCGGACCACAGATGCCCCAGGCTGGCCAGCCCTCCCCAGGAACATGTGACCGTGGGACACTTCCTTGAAACATCGCCCTAGGCCCACACAGCCTCTCCAGGTAGACGTAGAGGTGCCCGCTGCTTCTGCCTTTGCCCTTCATTTCCTTGGCTTCCTTCCCCTCCCACTGCTGCTCACAGCCAGACCTGCCACCTCCCCGCCTGCTTTCCTTCCCCTGCTCCCAGCTGCCTTTGGCTGGGATCCTCCTGTGTTACCTTGAGCTGCGCTTGTAGCCAGTCATTTGTACATAATTTTAGGGAAGATTTTTTTTTACATCACATGCGTGGGAGACAGTTGTTTATTCCAACACATAAAAGCACATGACACAGGGATGTGCGTTTGTTCTCCTCTTGTCAAGGAGTGCTGTCCTTTCCTGCTTTTGCTCCTCCGTGAACAGACTTTTCTGTGCTGTGGTTTCTCTGGGTTGAGTGCAGCTACTGTAGGAGACATTCACCGTCTCCAAAACGGGGATGTGAAAGAGCCAAAGCGGACAAAATTAAAACAGGTTTCAGAAGGGTAAATAGTCACTGGGGTCCCCTGGGCCCAATGGATAGATCGAGGCCCAAGAACACAAAGCCCAGCTCCCAAATATGTATCGCTCCAGTTTCTATTTTATGGTCTAAAAGGTGTAGAGTCTATGAGGGTGGGCATTTAAGACGCCGGATGGCAACTCTTCCTAAACTCAAAAATGTACCTTTTCAACATGTATGTTCTATGTACTTCACCACTTGGGAACTAGTAGTTTCAATATCTTGAGCACTGAAGGTGTACTGAATAATTCTGCTTGTGTTGAAGCCTCTCGATAAGTCTATGACTTTGATATTATCCCCATTTTACAGGCAGACAACTGAGGCTCCAGGAGGTTAAAGCCCCAAGGTTACAGAAACAGGGACCCCTGAGCAGTAGAGACACAGCCGGCTGCCTCCCACACCCAGGCCCTCCCTGCTGATCTACCTGGGGCAGACCCAGAGATTTTTATTAGTATTTTAGTTTTAAAAGCTCCTTTGGCGATTCTGATGATTAGCAGGTCTTGGGAATGACTGCTTCACATCAAAACACCCAGGCATTCTCGTCACCAGTCTCGCCTCCCCGCAGCCTACTCTGTGCGGGATAAAACCTTTAAAACATATTTAAATAGCAATTTCAAAAAACTATGCAGCATATGGATTTTCCTTTTGATCTCCAAATGATGACAAACAGACACTTAGATACTTCATAAAAGAAATATTACCAGAAAAATTATAGAAATCTGGCTTTCAACTCTGTCTCGATGTAATTTAAACAAAATGCAACTCTGCAGAGTTCCTCTTTCTCCTCGTATAAATGGAAAGTAGGCGCTTCCTTCTCTTACGCCTGTGTCCTGGCCTTCCTTTGCCTATTTAATTTCTATCCTGCGCCTCATCCTGAATAAAAGCTTTGTAAGATGGACAGTGTGGGTAACTTAAGTCCTATCACCAAAGCCCCAGAAAACAGAGCAGCTCCTCCGAATTCTCACTCCGGACAAGAAAGACCAAAGAACAGGAAGCCGGGCGGCCCCACATCCTTAGATTACTGGACAAAAGCAGCTGGTGGGCACAGGAGAGATTCCCAGCCCTTCGCGCCCTCCCAGGAGGGAGCCCCCTCTCCTGGGTCCCCAGCGTCCCCACTGGGACGCGCCGCCCCCGCAGCAACAGGCTGGCGTGGGGCAGGGCAGGCTGCGGGCGGCGCGGGCCCGGTGGCCGCGACGTCCCCGCTCCACGGCGCTCTGAGCAGGTGGCTGCTCTCTGCGCCCGGTGCACGCCGCCGAGCCGGCCCGAGCAGACTGCAGGCCCTGCCGGCAGCAGGGGCGGAGGCGAGGCCGGCGGGCCGTGGGGACTGTGGGGCGGGTGGCCAGGACCCCGCGGAACGCCGGGGGCAGCCGAGCGCGCCCTCCACTGGGACTGCGCCGCCGCTGTGCCCCGGGCTCATTCTCCCGGGGCCAGGGAGCCGCGACACCCCGCGGGACCGGGGAGAGGAGGGAGGAGGACGCGAATGGAGCGGCGGACGAGGAAGCCCAGCTCCGGCCGAGCGCCTGGCGGGAGGCTCCAACCTTCCCGTCCATCCCGAAAGTTTTCCAGCTTTCGCGGGCGCGGGCCTCGCAGGTTCTGACAACCCCGAGTCGCACTGGGGAGACGACCTGGCTCACATGCGAAGGCCACGGGAAGCCGGCGGGGAAGGGGCCCGGGCCTCCGGGGAGGGGGCCCAGGTTGCGCAGGCAGAAGGCGGACCTGCCGCTGAGAGGCGCTCCCAGGACGCGCGGGCGAGCGCTCAAATCCCTGCCCGGCTCGGAAGGGCAGCGGTGCCCAGACGCTGCGCGTTAACTTTGCCCACTGCGCCCCCGCGCGCAGAGGCGTCCGCTCGCACCCGGCGCCACCCGCTCCCGCCCGACTGAGCCCAGCCCGCCCTCGTGGGGGCTAAAGGGAACCGGAGCTGGCGGTGGGGAGAGGGGGTGTGTGCGGTATGAATCCCACCCCGGTGGGTGCAGAGGGAACGCACCCCGTTCCCCCCAAAGGGTCCTCTCTGCTCCTCTCTGCTCTCGGGTCTCCACAGGACTGTGAACTGCAGAAGACAAAGCATAACCAGAGAGATGTATATTTTATACGGAAAGCTCAACTTCTCCAAATTTAGCCCTCAAAGCACTGATGGGATTGAAAAGAAGCAAATTACTTGGGGGAGCTAGGGCACCCCTTGAAAGGCGCATGCAAGGCCAGCCGGTTCCTCCCGGCCCGCGGAGTGGCTGGATTATGGAAGTTAACAGCCACCACGTGCTGACCACCATCTGTTAATATCTTGACGTTGGAAAGTTCGGTGCCTGAGGCAAAGCCAGGGTTGGCGCGAAGAAATCCCAGCTACTCCTCCCTCCCGCAGGGCCAGGAGGCAACTCCCTGTGTATAGTCCATAAAGTCAGTGCAGGTGTGATGCGACCTGAACCGGTGGACACCCCCCTCTCCCTCAGCGGGGGTGTGTTTGTGGGCGACCAGTGATTTTCTTCGAGGTCACCTTGTCTTGAGTCCCTGCTTCCGAAGAATTTATACTTTTCTGACCATTCTATGCTCCTTTAAGTAAAATGGAGGACGCTTACTTGGGGACAGGGGCTATATTACTTAAAAAATCATTTTATTTTTGGCTCGCTACCACCTCTTGCTCCAAATCCTTGTAAGGGTGATATTTCACCTTCTTTGGAACGATCGCTTCTGTTTACTTTGAAGGCTGGTTAAACAGACCGCACTGGAAGCCCCTGCGCAGGAGGGCTCCCCTGAGAGCAGCCACAGCTGCTCCTTGCTACTGATCTGGTGGCATCTCACCCCCACCCGGTTCAGAACACATCCAGGTTGAGCTTGGCGTCACACTGCGCACGGGTGACGGAGAGAGAGGCCAGCAGTCGGCTGCCACCCGCGACCCACAGCAGGCCGGCCTGCGCCCTGGGGCCGCGTCCCTTTCTCCTTCTGCGCTCAGCTCGGCATCGGGGGCGAGCAGGTGACCTGACGACTTCTCAGCCTTACTCCTTCCAAACTCACACCCTCGGGAGCCCCTGGAGGAATCTAGGTGAAATCCCCAGAACTGGTTTCAGGCTCTGATGATGGCTGTGAGGTATAACATCACCGATATGCACCGGACCCCCTCCCACTCCCCACATACTGTCTGTAAGAAAGAACAGGAGAGGAGACGCCTGGGCGACGTGCGCTTAGCCTCAGCCTGGCAGCGATCCGGGAGGAGCGGGCTGAGAACGGGCGGATCACTTTTCAGACACATAAGCAAACGCGGACGGGACAGAGGGGGCCGGTCAGAGACCGGACGCGACCTATGCTAACTTCTCCGTTTCCCAGGTCGTGTGGGCCTAGGGGCTGCGTGAGCTGGGCCGCTGGCTTCGCAGATGGAGCCACTACCTAGGTGACTTCTTTTCTCCGGAAGGACGATTGCTTCTTCCTTATCAGCAAACAGAGTCGCCCGAGATAGGGGCTCGGGCCTCACGCCTTGCTCCAGCCGCGGAACCCGTGACAGCGCCGCGGCCCTGGCCAGAGGGGTTGCCAGAAGCCTGGCCCACTCGTCGCCTCGCTAGGAGGGGGAAAGGGCGGACTGGACGCTGGCAGCCCGCGGAGCTGGACTGGAAATCGAGCTCACTCCTGCCCGGCGTCGGCGTCGCGCTCCTCCTGCTCCCCAAGGCGGGCTGCGAACCCCTGCTGGGAGCGTGGCGAGCCTGAGCCGCCGCCTGGCTGGGCCAGGGGAGCCGTCTGGGTCGTCCAGCAGGTTGTTACCCCCTCCCGCTTGACGGCTTCTGTGACAGGAGACTGCCTTGGGTGCGTAGGCAACTTTCCCAAATGGGAGAGACGCTGAATGTGCTCTGGAGCGCTGGGCAGAGGCGACCCGAACTTGTGGACTTCAGTTGAAAATTCTCTCTCTCTCTCTCTCTCTCTCTCTCTCTCTCTCTCTTCTCTGTCTTTCCCTTTCTCCCTCATTTCCTTCCTGGCCTCCTCCCACTTAAACTGCAAGCTGGGCGGATGGTGTTAAGGTGCAGGGGTTTATGTCCCTCACTCCTACCAGGTTTATTTTGGGATAGATGAGAACTTAGAAGTTAACTCACAGACTCAAAGAAAAATAATAGGAGCGGTGGTTTCGCTCCTTTCTAGGAACCCCAAGTCCCCACTGCACACACCCCGCTTACCTCGAAGGGACCCAACTAAGAGAAGCATTACTCCACGCTGTGGCTAACGGGCATCAGTCCCCAACCTCCACTGGCCGGTCCCCACAAACACTGGCCACACCAGCAGGTCACTGGAGGTGTGAGCCTGAGTGTTCGGTTTCCACCCAGGAGGGAGGGGAGTACCGGGGCGGGAAAGGGGGCAGAGGGGCTGCCGCGCTCGCAGAAGTCCCTTATTGCTTTTGACACCAACTTGGTTCATCTTGTTCATTCCTCCTCCCCTGTCTCCTCCTCCTCGTCTTAAGGTTTGAATTCCGAGCAAAAGTTCCCTACAGAATACAGACGGGGACATTCTGACATCGCGATTCCCATGTAAAGAGGAAACTTAATACCTCTTCATAGTCCGATGAATCTGAAGTCGAAATTGTAAACGCACTAAAAGGAGCGCTGTCCCCGTGTCGCAGACGACGGAGGGGATGGCCCGCCAGGCCAGGGTCCTAGCAGAGCATCTCATAAACATTCCTGTCACAGCACCAGATCCCATCTTTGATCCGATTAAATCTGAGGGGCCCGAGAAAACTACTTGTCCCCGTCCAGCCTAAAAACGCGGGTCCGCAGGAGCAGGTGTGAATGTGTCTGCTTTTATAGGATCTTTAAGTCGTAAATGCGGCAGCTTTATAAAAAGCCGTTTACTGTCCCCAGCGAAGGGGACCTGCTAGCTGCGGCCGGAGGCTGTTTCCTCGGCATCTGCTACTTTGCAAAGCCAGGAGCTGCAGTAGCTGAAGAACGCATGCTAGTCACTTTTCATCTAGGCAACGTCAAGTCAAAATGAACTTTCTTGGGTTTTAAGTTGGAGTCTGAGAATTTATCGATTGAAATTTCTTGTCCAGTAAACTTTAAACCTTGTGACTCTGGCGTCAAAACTGTCAATCTCGTGTGGGACTGCTGTGTGGAGTCCATCTGGGGACCCTGACCTGGGAACGGGTACTCGCGAGATAATGTTTACAACATATATTTTTAAGTAGCTGCTATCTCCATAATCCCAGTAACACCGACGGAGGTAATCGAGGATGAATATTCTCGCTCCCAATAATCGAGACGGCGATTGACCGGAACAGCGAGTATTCGTCTTTTAATTTCCGATGCAGCGAGCGCAGCGTGAAACTCGGGCACCTATCATTTCAATCCCAAATCTACCTGTGTTTCATCGGCCACCTTCTCTTTGAAAAGAAGCGTGACATGTATTGTGGCTTCTATCCAGGATCGCTTAAAAAATGCAATGGTCTGTGCCCCCCCGCCCCCGCTCCCTCTGTCTCACCACCACCCGAAAAGCCCCACTTTGCCTGCGGTGCACTGTCCCGTGCCTTCCTCCACCCAAGTCCGAGGAGCGCTAGCTCGCCGGGCCACTGGTCAAACTCGATCAGCTGTATCTGGGAAAAGGAAAAAAAAAAGGCCACACACGCACACACGCGCGTACACGGACACACAGACACGCACACGCACACACGCGCGCACAGAAGACTACGGAGACCTGCGTCCTGAGAGCGGTGCGCTGCGCTGCGCCCGCAGATGGCTCTCGGCGGCCCGGCCGGCGTCGCTGCGCCCGGAGCAGCGCGGGGCGGGGTGGGTGGGGGCCGGGCGGGGGAGCGCGGGGCCCCTCTCCCCTCCTCTCTCCCCAGCCCCGCACCCCCCACACCCACCCCTTTTATATATTTTTTTTCCTCCCAAGTTCTCTTGCCTCGCCGTCCCCCCTTGAATCCGAAGGCGCCTCGCGATTGGGTGCTGGGGCCGGGTACGTCAGTCAGACTGTGACGTGCAGTCTTCCTGTTTCCTTCAGCTGTGTCTTAAAGTAAATCTTGTCGTGGAGCGGAGCCCTCAGCCGAGGGAGCGCTCTGAAACCCTACACCGGTGCAGCGGGCGAGCGCAGCGCGGCGCAGAGGAGCCGGGCCGTCCGTCCGCGCCCGCGCCCGCGCCCCGCTCCGCGCCCGCGCTCCGTCCGCTCGCTCCCCGCCCTCGCTCGCCCGCTCGCCCTCGCACCGACTCACCGGCCCGCTGGGCTCCGCATCCATCACCCGCAAACCATCACCGTGCGCGCGCGCGACTTCCGCGCTCTCTGCGGGCGAAGCGGAGAGAAGAGAGCGGGCAGAGGCGAGCACAGGGCCCCGTCCCGCGCCTCCGCGCCGCGTAAGTATCCTCTGCCCTCGCCGCTCCCCTCCCCTCGCCACAGCCGCTGGCGCTGGGTCGTTCTTGAATGAGAAGGAGAGGAAAGACCCTCCCAGGACTTACACCCGCGCGCACATTTTTTTTTTTCCAGGAGAAAGTGGTGTTATTTAAATGATTCCTAATAAAATAGGCTCTAAACAGTTTCTGAGCAGGAGCCACCGTGGGACCCAGCGCCCCGCTGCCCCCCGATCCTGAGAGTAAGTGATCGGCTTGGCTTTTATTTCTGTCTCTTTCCTGCTGGTGGCTGGGGGTGGTGTGTTGGCGATGGGGGGGGTGGCTGGTGTCGCTGGACTTGTCGCTGATCTTGTCACCTTTTGTGTCCTGTTTGTGGGGTGCGAGGAGGCGTTTGCTTCCTTCCCGGCTCTCCCTTAGCCTCTCTTCTCCGAAGAGGGGACCGCGAGGGAGACAGGTCGCTTTTTGTTCGCCAGGACCGCCGCTCTCCGCAGAGCCTTCCCTTCCCATCTCCCCGGGCGAAAACTCCGGGCTCCTCCCCGCGTCCTCTCTCTTTGTCTTGTTTATTATAGCCGCCTTTCTTCCCCGCTCTTCCAATTTGCTTGTCATTTGCATACCTTCCACTTCTCCTTTTTAACCCGGGCACTGGGCCCCGGGAGCTGGGGGACGGCGCGCGGGGGAGGGGGCGCTCTGCTACTTTCCGCTCCCAGCGAGATCCGAGCTGCGATGCTGAAATTGGGGCTGGAGCCGGGCACCGATGGGTCCTGGAAACGAGCCCCGGGGTCGAGCAGAGTCGGGTAAGGCCACACTGCAAGCCCCGGGGGCTGCGAGGTTGGGGGAACCCGGGCCCAGGCGCGGCGGAAGAGCGGGTCGCAGTGCGGGAAGGGAAGGGCGATCGCGGGCTGCTGGGAGAGAGATCGCATAGCCGCGGGGCGCTCGGAGCCTTGGCCTGCGCTCTGGTAGGTCCTGCTGGGGTGGTACCTACGGCTTCGCCCCAGTTTGGAGGATGGGGGAGGGTGAGAGCGGAGGTGAGAGGAGTCGCGGCTGGAAGCGGCGAGAGCTGGGCGGGAAGCGGGAGGAAGAGCTGGCGTCTCGCTCTGGCCGACGGGGGAGGGGGCAGGAGACAGCGCCCCAAGTCCAGTTTAGCAAGTTGTTGGCTCCCGGGGCGAGCGGGCCAGGAGCCCTCCCGCGTGCGCGGCGGGTGGAGACGGGGCTGTGGTGTGTAAGGGAGCAGTTCCTGGGCTGTGGGGGGCCCCGACTCCTTTCATGCTCCTTCCGAAGTTGAGACTCCTCCGGGCCAACCCCGAGCAGAAGCCGGAGGAGGGGGCGGCCCAGGCCGAGCGGCGGCCGGCCGCAGCGCTGGAGACTGGCTAGAGGGAGAAACTGCTGCTCTTGGCAACCCTGGGCCCTGGTCCGCCTGAGGGAAGGCTGGGAACTCACCTGCTTGTTTTTATTTTTCCGAGAAGGTCTGTGTTGTCTCCTTAAGCTTATGAAAGCGCAGCAAGTCCAGGGTGGCCTCTTCTCAAAGTCAAGGCTAGAAGAGCCTCCTTCTCGCCCACCCCCATGTCGTCTTTTACAAAAAAAAAAAATCATTTCCTCTCCTAAACTAGGTAGGCAGACGTCTGTTAGCAGAGTGCGCATGGGCAGGGCCTGACAGGTGTGTTGTGTCAAGAAAGACAGGTGTAAATTTCCTCTGGTGGGTCAGCCGGCGTGTGTGTGCCTGCACCGTCCCAAACCGCAAGGCTTGCTGGAGGGCTGTTGAGGTTTACGGATTTATGGCTGTCCTGCCTAACAAGGGTTTTCTGGGCTACTGGGACTGTTCTTTGGGAGGGGCCGGGGGCCCAGTTGGTATGTATTTGTTTATTTTTCTTAAGGATGTTGGCAGCCTGCTGCTAAGGCACTGTCTAGGGCTTCTATCTGCCCCGGCCAAGAGCACTCCCACCTCAGGCAGCAGGTGGAGGGAGATTGACTTTCCTTTTGGTTCCCTCCAGTTTATGCCTGGCTCTTAGGTCTGTGCTTGGCAGAGAGAGGGAGAGAGAGTCCTTTGTGTGTGTGTGTGTGTGTGTGTGTGTGTGTGTGTGTGTGTTGGACAGCCACGGTGGTGTGTAACTGCCAGAAATGCCAAAGTGTTACTGGTGTTAAAGCTTATCTTTTAGCACGCTCGCTCCTCCCTGCCTGGAAAGAATAGGTACGTGTGTGTGAACTCTTTCAAGTTATATATTAAATAATCTTCTAAAGTAAGCATGTGCCTGTCATTGTACCAGACATGTGCCAGATGTCCTAGATAGGACTTTAATGGAGGAGGGAAATTTTCAGCACAGGAGAGCTCACTGCTTTTCTGATGGATGCAAGATTTGAGCAAAGAGTGTATGAAGAGTCTTGCACAAACTTCTGGAGTCTTTTTGAAGTGAAATGTGTGTAGTGAGGAAGAAAAAAGGAGAATATTGGCATGGGCAGATTCATAGAAGGGTGAGAGATAAAGTTAAGGACTGTGACTCGATATGTGAGCGAAGACGCTGGGAAATCAGGGTAGACACTGTATCTGGATTTTTAAGACTTTTAAAATTTTTTCTTAACATGCTTCTTCATGAAGTTGAGCTGCCCAGTGGATAGGTTAGAGGATAAATGATTTCTACGGTTAGTTTTGCTGTCTGGATGGGCACCATTGTTCCAGGAAAATGCCAGAGTGTGTGTCACTTATTTCTTTCAACTTAAACATCACCCCCCTCCATATTTTCCTTGGATGCTTTTGAGGTTCTTTGGTGATTAAACTCTCATCTATGGCTATGTTCATTTACTTTGTTTCTAATAGCAGTTATTTGTGCTTGGCACGTATTGATATTTTTATGTGTCCATTATGCAGAATTCTATTTAGTTTAATCACCACCTTGTGGGGAAAAGCGCTGCATATGTAACACACATCTTTGTTCTCACTTTTCTCCCTCGCTAGCCTGGCTCTCCCCTGAGCAGCCTGTGCAATCTTACAGCTCAGCTAACTTACTCTGTAAGTTGCCAGATTTCCTCTTTATCTGTGGAGAACTCAGAAAGGCCTTTCTCACCAACCTCCTTCTCATTTCAAGGATTGTCTTAGATGTGCAACATTAACATGAGGATTTTTACATTTAGAATTCTAAAAAGGAAATTATAAAATATTAGTGATGTGATAATATGAAAATGGATGATGCATGATATACTATTATAGAATTCTAATGAAATCTTTTGACTACATTGGAAGGAACATAGGTAAGGGACATATCCAGAAGGGATATTTAATTCTCAGCTTTTACTGTTTAATGTATTTGATGCCTCAGAAGTTACTTAGAATATTCCAAATTTTGCAAAAAAGAAAAAAGTGTAATTATTTTTCTTAAGGTGATACACACTTTTATTTACCCAATTTGATGACTTATTACTTCTAAATAAGTAGAAATTGATATGGTAGGCATATCTCAGACAACATTACGCATTCATTTTACAGAAGAAAAATGTGTGGGATTTTTAATAAGATGGAAAAAATCATAAATGAAATTGTTACACGTTAAGAACTGCCATGAGAGGAAATTTAAAAACCTTCAATATAATCTTTATAACTTGTTCACTGATGTCAAGTAGGTCTCTCAAAAAAAAAATTATAGGCTTCTTCACCTGATAATAAGCAGAAATAAATCTAAAGGAAAAGTTAATGCTAATTAGCATAAATGAACTCCTGAACATTCAAAGTGAAGGAAGGTCACAGTAGTGATTTGGGGAATACCTGCATCAGATCATCTGGTTTTTCCTTCCTAAATTACTGATTTTTCAGATTGATTTACAGTCCTGTTTATTCATAATATACCCTTTGAAATGTCATAGCCAGGTGAACCCCAAGTAGATTTGAGGCCCATTTAAAAGTGATTTTTAAAAGAAGTAATAAGTAAGAAAATTCTTCAAATAATTTTATCAACAAAGACAGATAAGCTAAATGATCCAAGCAGGAAACCAAGCCAACCTTACACTTTCACTGTCTCATAAAAGATTTGTCTAAACTATCTGGATAATTACCATAATGAAACACTTCTTTGTCCAGGATCTGGACAAATAGATGTGCAGCAGAAGTTCCATCTCCTTCCCCCAAATAACTCCTTTATTATAGTGCAGTGCTGAGCCACTTTCAGCCCCTATTGCAATGTTCCTTTGAAAATGCTTTTCTGCTAACAGTGTATCCTGAGGATTCTTTGTGTTAAAGAGAAGGTCAGAAAAATCAGATTTTAATGAATCTTTTCAGGTAGCTAAAAATCTGACTTGATTATATCTTGGTGTTTGTTCTTGTAGTATCTTTTTCTGAGAGGAATTGCTATGTTAAGATCTCTATTGTGTAGGAGTTATTAAAGCATTTGTGTAGATTTAGATACCAGCTGGTGCAACAAAATAACAATTAAAAATTATAGGTGGATTTTTACATTAATTAAAGTGGAGTCCATAAAAATAAACTTATGTGTTTGCTCAGTGATAATTTAGGTTCATTTCCACATCGATGTCTTTTTTCTCCTTGCTGATATTAATGTTCACCATTTTGATACGCTGATCAGAAAACTTCATGTTGCTTGGTTACATTCATAATCAGTGTTAAAATGAAAATATCCTGAGAATCAATCGGAATTGTTGGGTGACAATATTAAGATTTGACATATATGTTGAGACATGCAGGAGTTTTTGAAAATCGTAATGGACAGGAAGGAACATATAAGTGGTAAAGTCATTGTGTAACATCATTTAGATTCTGAATGAGGAAATGTTTCTAAGTGGTCTGATTTCCATGATGATCATTTGATGGTGCATTCTATTGTAGAGGAAATATACTCCAATGTGGGTGCTGTCAATGAAGTAGGACTTTAGTTATGTTGTTAATCTTGGCGGGGGCCTGTGTGGTCCCAGTGTATACTACCACCCTAAACTTTATTTCCAAGTTCAAGGCTAAGCTAAAGGGAGGAATATTTTCATCTGTGCCCCATGACACAGTGCTTTATCTTGCTGGACTATATAATTTTTTGTTCTACTTGCCCCTACTTGTCCTGTTCTATTTCTTATGTCTTAGTTGTACATTTTACAGTAGGATCTAAAATTATTTAAATTTTCTTAGCCCAAAACAGAAAGAAATTATTTAATTTAAAGATGCTAACTGCTTGAAAGCTAATTGTGAAATATCAGTTTAATTTGATGAATTTGGAGAAAGTGACAGGCTCTCTTCCTCTTCAGAGGTTTAGCAAACATGTTTAATTAACACTTACTCTCCACTGAAGATGAAAGCATCGTGTCCCGTCCTCCTTAGGAAAAGCCCGGCCCTCTTCCTGGCTTGGGTGAGGGGCAAGAATGCAGCTGTTGATAGGTAGGCTCCAGGAGAGGAAGTGCAGTTGACACAACGAGGTACATGGCAGGTGGGACAGGAAGGATGCCTGGGATGACCTTGCATTCATCAAGGACACCAGCATGTCCTTTGGACCCTCTGCTACAACTTCCCATTGAAAGACAGGCAGGAGCAAAATCCAGCTTGTGTGTCAGTGCGAACAGGAGGAAGAATACTGCAGGAAGTTCGGTCAACAGCCGGCCTCTTTGATTAGAGATGTGCGTCTTGTGCTGCAGATATTAAAGAGAAAAATATTTGTACACAAAAAGGAAAGAGATGATGTTTTTAAACCATATGCTGCATTTTGGGAAAGCTAATATACTTACAAAAGAGTCTGTCCCCCCATCTAAGTGTTCCCGAAATTAATAGATGTCTGAAATAATTCAATCTTTTTCTTCTCCCTCTCACCTGACAGCTAAACCTGATTTATCAGGTCTAATATGTCAGTAAAATATTGGTCACTGCATTTTTGTATTCCTGAAACCAATTTTAGTAGTGGTATGTAAGGAGTCTCCATCATTCTGAATCCAGTTCTGAGCCTAATGTTTAAGTTATTGAGGCCTCTATTTCCATCTGAAGCTCAGGACATTTTATCTTGAAGCATACAGGAAGTCTTCTATCTTTAAGGTGGCAAAATTATGTATAAACATTATTTGTCTTTCACGATACTCTGAAACAGGCTCTTTTAAAATTATATTTTCATACAGACACGAAGATCAAATGCTGCTTGATGAAATCTCTTACCAGGATTAAAAAAAGAAAAAACATACATAGTGTTGCCATGTCAGCATTGAGCATTTTCTTGATTTTTACAGGTTATTTCATGCTGAAATTATGCCTATTTGCATGGATAGTCATTCTTTAAAACTAGCCACAGATGCAGTCCTAGGGAGCACGTAGATGTTTTTACAGGTGAACCGAAAGAGATGGGAGCCGTTCCAGACACTCTGCACGCTGCCTTTGGCAATAGAGCCTGTTATTGTGAAGATGTGCTCCGTTAAGCGAATGTGAAGTTCAGTAGCAGATAAACCTGGCATGAAAAAAAATATTTTCATTTTCTTCGTAAAATGTTAATTGTAAACAGAAAGATGTGACATCTTACATGGTCACAAAATCTGGGATCAGCTTGGCCAGTTAATAAGTCACACAATATGTCAAGTACCTTTTACAAAAGACAAGCAAGCATATTCCTTTTCAATTTGTCTCCAAGAATCAAAGAAAGTATTTCTCTTTCTCACATATTTGATTGATTTTTTTTTTTTGCTTTTTATATCTCTCTATTGCTTTTTGTTTTGTTTTGTTTTGTTTTTTTCCTTCCTCTTACTTGGCAGGGTAAATAAAAGGCACAAAGGCTGAGTGTTGCAGAGTTTCTTTAGGCATTTGGAGAACTATTTGGGCAGATTTTTACGTAAGAAAACTGACGTCAGAGATGTATTTATCTTTGCCTTGTCCAATAATTTATTGTTCTACATGTTGATTTCTAAAATCTGACAGCACCCTTCTTTCTAATTAAAGCCACCAAAAGGACAATATGAAGATTTAGAAATATGCTCATATTGACATTAACACATAGCAATAGGTACCATCATCACTGATGACTTTAGTAATAAAAACATATAACTTTGCTAAATGAACGGACTTGTAAAAATGAGTGTTTGTGCTTCGATTTCTATGCTAAATTGATCATTTATGTTTGAAAGGTGCTGGATGGGGTGTTCTTCCCATTTCACATATGACAAACATATTTTAAAATTCAGTAGTAAGAGGCGTGTATTGAGTACAGGCATCTACCTTAGAGCCTTGTCCTTTAGTAGCAGTCAAGCCACAATAATTTTAATGCAGAAGTAGAATTTATCATCCAAATTTCACCCAGCCTCAAAATTTAACCTTATTTCTTAAGTATAGACCACTTTCACCTTCTTTTATAATACGAATCTCAAAGCCCAAAATTTAATCAATTGGTTGTCAGAGGCTGTGTTCTTATTATCTACTGTTTCTTCTGAAGATAAACAGTATCATTTTAGGCATTTGTGAAAGAGAATCATATTACTGGTGCTTAAGCAGTTTTTGCTTTTTTTTAAATCTTAATCCATCTTAAACCAGTGGAGCAGAAATATTTAAAAATGTTTCATTTCAAGCAGAGTGCATAATAAATTGCAATAATTGTAATGTGCCATAAATCCCAGAGCCTATGCATTTTGCATTTGATTCAGGATTGAGGTCAGGAAATTTGGAGAAATTTAAAGAAAATGATTCATCAGTCCTTTTGTTCTGTTGGCCAGGGTCCCGGGATTCTTGAGCTGTGCCCAGCTGACGAGCTTTTGAAGATGGCACAATAACCGTCCAGTGATGCCTGACCATGACAGCACAGCCCTCTTAAGCCGGCAAACCAAGAGAAGAAGAGTTGACATTGGAGTGAAAAGGACGGTAGGGACAGCATCTGCATTTTTTGCTAAGGCAAGAGCAACGTTTTTTAGTGCCATGAATCCCCAAGGTTCCGAGCAGGATGTTGAGTATTCAGTGGTACAGCATGCAGATGGGGAAAAGTCAAATGTACTCCGCAAGCTGCTAAAGAGGGCGAACTCGTATGAAGATGCTATGATGCCTTTTCCAGGAGCAACCATAATTTCCCAGCTGTTGAAAAATAACATGAACAAAAATGGTGGCACGGAGCCCAGTTTCCAAGCCAGCGGTCTCTCTAGTACAGGCTCCGAAGTACATCAGGAGGATATATGCAGCAACTCTTCGAGAGACAGCCCCCCAGAGTGTCTTTCCCCTTTTGGCAGGCCTACTATGAGCCAGTTTGATATGGATCGCCTCTGTGACGAGCACCTGAGAGCAAAGCGTGCCCGGGTGGAGAATATCATTCGGGGGATGAGCCATTCCCCCAGTGTGGCGTTAAGGGGCAATGAAAATGAAAGAGAGATGGCCCCGCAGTCTGTGAGTCCCCGAGAAAGTTACCGAGAAAACAAACGCAAGCAAAAGCTGCCCCAGCAGCAGCAGCAGAGTTTCCAGCAGCTGGTTTCAGCTCGCAAAGAACAGAAGCGAGAGGAGCGCCGACAGCTGAAACAGCAGCTGGAGGACATGCAGAAGCAGCTGCGGCAGCTGCAGGAGAAGTTCTACCAGATCTACGACAGCACCGATTCTGAAAATGATGAAGATGGAAACCTGTCCGAAGACAGCATGCGCTCCGAGATCCTCGAGGCGCGGGCCCAGGACTCCGTGGGGAGGTCAGACAGTGAGATGTGCGAGCTGGACCCGGGACAGTTCATCGACCGGGCGCGGGCCCTGCTCCGAGAGCAGGAGATGGCTGAAAACAAGCCCAAGCGGGAAGGCAGCAACAAAGAGAGGGACCACGGGCCAAACTCCTTGCAACCGGAAGGCAAGCACTTGGCCGAGACCTTGAAGCAGGAGCTCAACACTGCCATGTCGCAAGTCGTGGACACTGTGGTCAAAGTCTTCTCGGCCAAGCCTTCCCGCCAGGTTCCTCAGGTCTTCCCCCCCCTGCAGATCCCCCAGGCCAGGTTCGCAGTCAATGGGGACAACCACAATTTCCACACCGCCAACCAGCGCCTGCAGTGCTTTGGCGACGTCATCATTCCAAACCCCCTGGACACCTTTGGCAATGTGCAGATGCCCAGTTCCACAGACCAGACAGAAGCACTGCCCCTGGTGGTCCGCAAAAACTCCTCTGACCAGTCTGCCTCCGGGCCGGCCGCTGGCGGCCACCACCAGCCCCTGCACCAGTCACCTCTCTCAGCCACCGCGGGCTTCACCACCTCCACCTTCCGCCACCCGTTCCCCCTCCCCTTGATGGCCTACCCGTTTCAGAGTCCTTTAGGTGCTCCCTCCGGCTCCTTCTCGGGAAAAGACAGAGCCTCTCCCGAATCCTTAGACTTAACTAGGGACACAACGAGCCTGAGGACCAAGATGTCATCTCACCACCTGAGCCACCATGCTTGCTCGCCAGCGCACCCGCCCAGCGCAGCCGAAGGGCTCTCCTTGTCGCTCATTAAGTCCGAGTGCGGCGATCTTCAAGACATGTCCGAAATCTCACCCTACTCGGGAAGTGCAATATCCTTTTATTTTCCCCTCCAGACACAAACAAAACAAAGCAGAAAGGTTGCCCGAAAGGCTAGCTGTACAGACTGTGTAGGTTGAGGTAGGCAGCGTCTTCTCAAGAGTGAAATCTTTCCTGCTGTCCAACCTAACAGGCATGTAGCCGTGTGCAGGTGGCGTTTCTGATCGTAGCAAAGCTTAGACGTAACGCAGCCTGTGCGACTTTCACAAGTTGTTAATTGCCTCCGGGAGCTGGTATCTGATGTGGTCTCCCAGCAGTGTGTTTCAGTGTGTTCTTTTTTCTTCTGCTCTTCCTGTATTCTCTCTCCTTTCCTTTTCCCTCTCCTTCTCTCTGCAGATTCAGAGATCACACACACAAAAATTCTCATTATAAACACTGATCTCTCAGATACTTCAGAAAGATAGTATGTTTTATTATGGGGCAAGGAGAAGAGTCGGTGTTCAGATCGGTAAGATTCCATTAAGAAAACCCTCCCCTTCACCACCCACAGAGCTCCTGGTCTCGTAATGAAGGCCGATTAGATCTTGCGAAGCTCACTTTATTGATGGAAAGCTGCTAAGCTGTGTAGAGGGAGAAAGGCAGATGTGGGTGGGGAGTTAGACACTCTCTTTAATTTTTAAGTGAGACATTTTTCTTCAAAGAAACACAGGTACTGATTTATTCGGATGGCATTGGCCTGCCTCACTCACCCCAAGTCTGTGCTTTGGGCCTGGTGCAGCTGCTTCTATGCATGATTAACCTCTGCTCAGCCATACGCAGAAATCTTTTGTCCTGACATACACAAAGCAAATTATTTTGGAAAGCAAGGCGGACAATTAAATATAAAACTCAGCGGTATTCGAATTAAAAATGGCTCTTTTTATGACTCTTTTCTATTCTGATGCTGACCTTTATGTCAAGATGCCGATTATATTTTTTAGTAGACATACCCTGGGGTCCTGATACTTCTAAGTGATTTATTTTTCCCTGTAAATCAGTTCTTTCCTTAAATTTTTAAAAACTCTTGTGACGGATAGTCTTTTGGGGTAACAGAATAATCGCATTTGGGGGCAGATACAGGCATGTTTCTTATATAATAAATTACCAGATGGATACAAAATTTAGCAATTAAGTTGGCTTGTGACTAAACTGAGGATTCTGAGCAGTCATCTTGATGACTAGAGACTGACATTTTAGTAACTGAGCCCACTCCAGAGGCTACCACGTAAGTGCGAAATCCCAGCTAAGGCAGATATATGTCCTGGGCCATGAAACCAGCCAGTCCTCAAGATAGTAGGGAGCCCTTCGGTGAGACGGATTGAGCCTCAGGTATGAGATCGCTGGGGCACTTACACCTGGAACCTCTTTCCATGCTGAGGAAGAACAGAAGGCAGTTGAGAGAGAAAGGGAAGAGAAAGATGCTGCAGTCTTTGATCTGAGTCTTGGCTTGGTTGCTAATTTCACTTCAACCTTCCAGAGGTCTAAAATTCAGTATCCCAGTCATAAAGGTATGCTGCACTAAGCACGGTGCTTCTCATGTATTGAGAACAGAAAAAAGAAAGTTTGGTCAAGAAGTGGTAATAGAGTTGTTGGTAATGAGAAAGGTCAAGTAAAAAGACACAAGGAGGTGGATGAGTTTCCCTTTGATAAGAAGAGCATCTTTCACAGTTCATACCAGGCGAGTGTCTAGTCCTAGACCTTGTGGGGCCTCAGAGATCCTTGAATTTCACTTTGAAACAAGTAGGAAAGCAGTAGTAGGGGCTGGGGATCTAGCTCAGTGGCACTGTGCCTGCCTCAAAAGCACAAGGTCCTGAGTTCAATCCCTGGTACAGGGGCGGGAGGGGTGCAAAAAAATGGCCAGTAGTAGTGATGGCAGGTTCTCATGTCAGTCAGAGAGAGAGAGAGTTGAAAAAGGTAGAAGCCAAGTTTCAAATTTCTGACACTTGTGTGTGTGTGTGTGTGTGTGTGTGTGTGTGTGTGTGTATGTGTGTGTGTTCTTTGCAGCCTTCACCACACTGCTCCTGATGCCAGTTTATGTTCTTTAACTTAGAGTACTCATTATCACCAAATAGTCTACTTGTGTCTCTTTATTTTTAAAGTTAGTTTGGTGTTCTAGGGGGGGAAAAAATCCATTAGTCTTTCACATTGCTTTAAGGGCCAGCCAGGAACACATTGTCTCCCTTGCTCTCTCTTCCTAAATCCCCAGAGGAATTTCAAGGATTTGAATGGAAAGAAGTTCTTTCTATTTCTGTAGGTTTCAAAGGCTGTAAAGAAAATATAGTCACTTTCCCTATAACTTCTCCTGTGTCCTGCCGATTAGATCTTGTAGTTCCTGTTGAGCAGTGATGTGCTAAACACCTATGTTTGCATGAAGTGTCAGCTGCAACACCTGGAGGTCTTTCCTTTATATAGCTGGATGCTTTGAGCTGTTCACTGCAATTGCTGACTGTGTTTTTTGCTTTTTGACCCTCTAACCTCTGCTGCTTTCTTCTTCTTTTTCAATACATTGTACTTAACCATTCAGCTCATTTGTATACACACACACATACACATACACACACACACACATATACATGTACATATATGTTATTTCCCAGCAAGCAGAGGATAGGCAAGCAGTATTTTCTATAGTTTCACAATTCTGAAGCAGCTGGGAGTCCAACTATTTGTTATCAGATTGGGTTGGATCCACTTTGCTCCTGTCTATCTCTATATGGCTATGAGTTCTCCCTAGGATCTACTTAGTAGGGTATGTATCCCACTCTTCTACACAATTATTTGGACACATCTTTACAGATTCTCAAGCTTGGTTTGAAGAAATCTGTGGGTGTCACAGTGAGTGATGTTTTACACCATCTTTAGGGATACAAAGCCATGTTTGAACCTGTTGTATAATGATCCTAGAAAAGGGCAATAGGAATGAGCTGAAACAGTACTCTACTGTGGCCAGTAGTACATTTCTACTATAAGTCAATGGCTTTCCCAGTTTACGATAAATAATCTAATTCCCGGAGTGTCGTCTGATTTTTGAACAAACTAGCCACGAAAAGAACGGTTCAGCACACCAGCGAATCAAGTGAATCCATTCTAGACTGAGATCACCAGACATATCTGTGCTATAGACGAGAGCGAAGTATCTCGCCATCCCCTCGAGGAAGAAGGAACCCCTGGATTTGTACACATTAAGCCAAACATCGGTGCACCTGGTCAAAGAGCCCACGTCTTGAATATAAAAACTGTGCTCCAGTATCTTTGCAAATGAGTCCATTTAACCAAATATTAAGTTTTATTCAAATTCTCAAAGGAACAGAGAGCCAATTGCGTTTCTTGGCGATGTTCTTTGCCACTCATCCTGTTTGCATCCCAAGAAAAATAGCCTTGTTTAGGCCTCACCCATTTGCAAAAACCCAATTAAAGTGCAAGAGCCATATTATAAGCTGTTAAGATGTGCAGGTGAAGAAATCCAGCCTATTCCCTGGAACAGTCAGCATTTCCCTGCTCCACCCTTAGAAGGAAGATTGAACATACTCAAAGTTCAGAAAGGAGAGTATTTTAGGGTTTCGAAGTTAAAGTCTAGCCCAAAAATCTGGCTAGAAATGAATTTCTGAAATGTGATCGACAGCAGTCGATCTTTTACCTCTTTAGGAGTCTCACTGGTCCATTCTAGTTTCTCGTGGTAGTGAAGCATGTTGATGGATGACTCCTAACCACCTCAACCTCCAGGAAAGAAATAAGAAATAAAGTTTTAAAAAAATCTCTCCATGCTACACGTTCCACTGGTGAGGCCGACCTTCAGGAAAGGTGCAACCCACTCTGTTACTGCCATTAGAGTTCAGATCTCTGCTCCCCAGTCAAGGTTTCAGATGAAGGCCCTCAGAAAGAGTTAACCCAGGACTAAAGAGAAAAGCAACATTCTGTAGGCTTCAAACTGCTTTGGGAAATATAAGTGGACCGAGCGCATTTGCTCAGAAGTGCTGCGTAGCCCATCTAGCTACAGTGCAGGTTTCTCTTGGAAAAAAAACCTTTGCAGCCTTCACAGCCTATTATTCTTCCATTTGCCTTTTTGCTGCTTCGGCTGCTCCTCCGGCTGCTGCTGTTAGGTAAGGTTATATTGTGCTTGGTAAACAGACAACACTTAGATTCTCAGGTTGTTTGGACCCACTGTAGGATCAGCTGCACTAGCCTGCTTCTCTGATCTTTTATATTCTCGAGCAGATGTCTTTCATTAATTTATGGATTTATCATCTTTTCTTTTTCTTTTTTTCTATTTTTTTTTTTTTTTTACACCTGGCAGCTGTCTCAAGTTTCAGCAGTTATTGTCTATTTTGCATTGCACATAGAATTGAATGTCATCTGTCTTCACAAAGCTATGGCTAAGAGAATTGAAGCAAAGCCACACGAGCTGCCGGGACAGATCTTGTTTGCGTTCCATCCCCCTCCCCCACCCCCTCACCTCCTTAATATTTATTTGTGCTCATTTTCTTTCCTGGCCTTGAATGGAGCTTAGCTCGTGTTCAGTACAGCTGTATGTTTACTGAATCTCTTCCATCGTGAGTCATTGTGCGTGTGTAAGTATCCAGGAAACAGCTAGTGCTTTCTTGGAAGAACAGTTGCTTTTCAGCACAAGCACTTAAAAGGGAAATTAACCAATTGGTCAGTTCAGATTTATTTTGAGGAGAAAAAAGAGGATTATCTAACTGTTGGCTTCTAAAGGTTTCATTAGCTATTTTTAATAGTTTATTAGAAACATATATTTTATGGGAATTTTATCTTAATGACACAATGAACAAGAGATAAAGATTTATTCTGTGTTCCATTTCAGTTGATCAGTTCCAAGTACTGCTAACAGGAAACATTTTGAAGCAAAAAAAAAAAAAACTAACTTGAGAAATCCAGATCAGAATCATTTTTTTTCCATTAAGTAAAAAGACTCTACATCCCAATCAAAACATGCTGAATATTTTTTTTTAATAAACAGACCTAAAACTTAGCACAATTTGGATGAAAGGAAAGCTTGAGGAAGTTTCGGTAGCTCTGCGCCTATCTGGGAAACACAGCAAAACAGTTTGTATTTGGTATGAGGCTACATTTTGAATGATTTGAGACTTAGAATAAATTAAACAGATGAGGTTGTTTTCATGGATTGGTCTGAAAGAAAAGATTAGAACCCAGATCTGAGACTATGTGGGGAAGTTTGGACTCGCCTAAAACTCTTATCACATGGCAGTAGGAGACAGCTTGCAACCATTATTTCACTGATCCATTTGGACAGATGGTCCGGAATAGTGCTGGGCTCCTTTCGTCTTCTCTATCGGTCTAATGGAGGTGACTGGAGGGCCTTTCAGCCCTTTCCTTGGCACAAGATGTCTGTCAGTCATAAATTACCGTCTTTGTAATCATTAAGGACCTCAAACAAAAACACAAGTTCGGTTAAGCTGCTTTGGCTTACAGATAGAAAATCAAAATTTCTTTCTTCAGTGTTTATTTTCAGTTAACACACCACGCTCCCGCATGCACATGCACATGCTCGCGCGCACACACACACACACACACACACACAGAGCCACAACACTTAGCTTTTCTATTTACAAACCAAGGTGATCTTTTTTCCTTAAATTCCATGGACTCCGGATGTAAATGTTAATTAGAGAATTCTCAGCAGAGTATTTGGTTAGACACTCTTTTATAAAGAGTGAAAAGCTATTGATAATTAATTTGATTATGCATCTATTACCTTTCCTGTTTCCCTCCATTTTTATCATCAGTTGTGCTGTACTTCACAAAGGTCACTGGGAAAGCTTTCTCTTTCCTAACTGTATTTATCTGACTTTTCTTCCTAAGGTGTGAAATTTCTTTTGGTTGGTAAAGTGTATTATCTGAGTGTGTGTGTGTGTATGTGTATGTATTTTCTTTTCCTCCTCATTTTTCCCAGACTGTCCTTAAAGAGAGATTCCTCAGAGAAGCTTCTAGAAAGTACCCTTAATTGACCTTGTGGGGGACCACATTGATTTTCTCCACGTGCATCTTCATTTCTGATAAATTATAAAGCCATTAATTTGCTGAGGAAATGGCAGGGCCAGGCTGCGGCACAGATGTGACCAGAGCTGTCCCAGCTCTGAGTGGGCTGCAGAGTGCCAAGAATCCGGACGGGAGTCAGGAAGCCGGGGCTGCGAGGGTTAGCCTCACTTTCTCTTGGGAACTGTTTTGGTTGCCGCTGTTTACAGATCTAAAAGGTAATGATGTTGCCAGACAAATAGGCTTTCTTATTTGGGGTAAGTGGCCATTTATTGATCTGCTAACCCACATATATGGATTGCTTAGCCCCAACTATTGTGTCGCTGTCAAAGAAGTTAACTACGAATCCAGGACAGGCAAACTGTATTTAGTTTTGGATGGTTGCTTTGACAAAAGCGACACTCCTCCCTGCTCTCTCTGTCAAAACTACCCTTCCCAAGTTTTAGCTCTTATTTTAAAGGAAACTGTTAAAAGGAGATAATAACAAGAGCGGAGGCAATGGAGTCAAGAGCCCCATTCACCTAGTATGGACTAAACAGTAAAATGTATACAAATGTAAAGCGTATACAACGGTATTCAAAATAATACATTTTAGATTTCTTACATGTGTCAATTGGATAATTTGATGTGAACCGTAGAATGTGGAGAGAAGAAAAATCAGAACCTCAATTGCAAAGAAGGGAAAGAAATCTTACGATAGGAGTTGTGTGGCACAGGTTGGGTGCATGTGTCTCCGTGGCAACAAGTGAGCGTGTGGACGGCGCCCAGGCCTAGCACCAGCAAGGGCCTGACCACTCTCCCCATCGAGCAGCAGAGAACCTGCAGCTAACTTGTGCGTCCTGGCGGGCAGCGGTCACCTTGTCAGCAACTGTCTCCATAGCCAGGGTCATGGAGCTCCCACATTCCCAGGGCTGCTTGTGGGACCTCCAGACATTTGGGGGTGAGGCTGCTGTGGGCCTGGAAGGAACAGGTCCTTGTTTACGGAATTTTTATTTTTTTGCCTTAACCAATTGCATCCTACATGCAGGAAGGATTGTCACCCAATCACTTGAAAAAAGCAAAGCTCATGTTCTTTTATACTCGTTACCCCAGCTCCAATATGCTGAAGACTTACTTCTCCGATGTGAAGGTAGGGGTTTTTATGATTATCAGATTTTCCCCCCATTCTCCATGCATGTGGAAGTGATTTGAACTCTCCAAAGTCAATGGAGACGCGTGTGCAATCCGTGTGTGAACACTCCCATGTTGCTGAGTGCTTCTGCCTTTGTCTGATGGTGTGTGAGCTAAGATGCTCAGCGTGGATGGCGTTGGAAGGACTCATGCTCCTGGGGCCCGCGGGCGTCCGGCCTACTCCAAGGAGAAAGTTCCAGGGGTAGTCAATGGTGATGCTTTAGAAATCTTTCCCCTCTCCACGGCAGCAGTAAACTGTTTCTGTTTTTGTTTCGTTTGGTTTCTCCATATTTGTGCTTATGAAAGCAAACTCTAGCACCTCTTCCTTCCCGTCGAAAAGGAGTGTCCATTGAAATTCTCTATGCAGTAGCTGCTTAAAAACAAAAGTGATGATTGTCTCTTATTTACAACTTAATTTGTTGTTGATGTAGAGTACACTGAGCATAAGGAGAATGAATAAAGTGACAGATTCAGGACACATTATTCAAATGAGGATATGAAAGCTGTCGGCCTACAGCTGCAGCCTCCCCCATTCTACAGAATTGCGGGACCTCCTGGTCCTGTGTGTGTGTGCATATGCATGCGTGTGTGTGTGTGTGTGTGTGTGTGTGTGTGTGTGCGTGCGTGTGTCTGTGTGTGTGGGTTTGAAGTAATTGTTAGCATCAACTTGATGTTGTGTTAATCATCTGTAACTTTTTAAAACATAGATTGGGTTTTGATGATAATGACATGCATGGTGTCATTATCCAAGGAACTTGATAAACATTACATTAGCTGAGATTACTTTATTAGGGCTGGGTGGTCCCCCCCCCGCCCCTCTCTGCCACCCCTATATGTACAAGTCCTTTCTGCCACCGAGGACTCACAAGCTGCCAACACATGCCCGCTTCATACGGTTCCCTCAACGCAGTGTGTTCTTTGCCCAGCGACCCAGTTGCTTCCCGGGCCCCATCCTGCAAACCAGCCCCCTTCAGCCTCTTCGCTGCTGTGTGATTTGGCCTCACAGGAAAAGTTCTGCTTCTTTCCTGCTCCTCTTCGAGTTGCGCAGCGACTTCAGCCTTCTCTCATCCTCCTGCCCCGGCTGAGCTCCCGAAGCGGAGGGACCAGCAGACAGGGCAGGACGGAGCGGCAGGACAAGTCCACAGCGTAAAGGGCTGGCTGAGACCACACCCGCGCACCACAGGCTGACAGGCACAGGACAGGAGGAGCCCTGGGCGGTGCAGGGGCGGCTTCCGGGCCGCACTGTGGAGGGACTTGAGCAGCTTGGTGAGGACTGCCCAGAGCCTGGTAGAAGCTATCCGGGTTGGTCTTCCTGGGCATGCACCCAGCACTTTGGTTCCAAGAGAAGAGTGTGGAAGAGAAGGGACAAGGAGTTATTGTGTGCGTGTACACACTCGCCCACACGCAAGGGCCCGTTTCCTCCCTCCTCGCCTCAGAGCAGCCATCAGCAGTGCTGTGATAATTAACACAGTAGTTTATGTCACCTACACAGTGCCACCATCCAGAAGGAGGCCAGAGAGCCTTACAGACTGCCCGGCCAGGGCCACTCACCTGCCCCTGCCATGCAGCCAGCGGAAGGGGAGAGGCAGCAGCTCAGCCCCTAGTAGATGCCAACGCCAGGCACATTCAGGTTGTGTGTGCGTCTGATGAAGGTTACGACGTGCAGCTTTCCAGGCGCTGTGCGCTGAGAATGTTCCCATCCCTTCAAGACGCGTTGAGTAGTTCAGCTTTGCAAAGAACTACCTGCTCCACTTAAATAATAAATGTCTGCTTGAAGATTTTGGTTTTTTTAAAAAGTGTTATTAGTCAGGTTACAGATCCCATCCATACCGTCACCCTGGAAGGGAAACCTGTTAAGATATATGTGATTTTAGTGAAATTATAATTATCCACCCTGATGGAGAGGAACCTGCTGGACATATTCTACAAAGCAGAAAATCACTGATGGTCAGTTCTCGTCTACTTTTAGAATGAATTATACATCTTAATTTTCCTATTTATGCTTTTTATTTGGCCACTAAGAAATGAATTTGTATTTCCTGTGCTGACACTGATGGGTACAGGAAACTGAGCAGGGAAATGTCGAGTAGTCCAGGAATGATGGTCTAACATTCCAAGAAGTGAGTTCTGAAGTTTTGTTAGTGGTAAGCACGGTTCTGAATTCGAGGGCCGACAAAGTCTGGCCCATAGACACATGGTGTACATATGTAATGCTGTGTGTAGTATGCACATATAGTGCCAAATATAGCACATTTTTATCTTGATCCACCCAAGGAAATATCCAAATATGAATAAGAGCTGGATCTATCTCAGTCTATGAATATACATTTCAAAGCTTCATTTTGGTCAGGATTTAAGGAACAACTGTAGGACTGAACAGTGCCTAGAAATGAAAAAAGAGACCTTAAGATTTTATCAGCTGGGCCTCGAATTTAGCTCAGTGGTTCCAGCGCCTGCCTTGCAAGTGTAATGCCCAGGTTCGATCCCTGACAACCACATACATCAATGCTGGGTCTAATGATTCGTGCCCACTAACAATCAGTACCACATACCACAGTGCCGGACGTGGTGGCTCATGCCTGTAACCCCAGCACTCGGGAAGCAGAGGCAGGAGGATTGCTGTGAGTTCAAGGCTGAGCTCAGGGCCAGCCTGAACTACAAAGGGAGACTCTGTCTTAAAAAAAAAAAAAAAAAAAGACTATCATCCACGAAACCCTGTATGACGATTCTTAAAAAAAGACATGTATGCATGTCTGTGGATCAAGTAATGGTTGTCATAATAACATAGCCTTCTTTGATTGTGGCCATATTCATGGAAGACAATTTGTAGCTCTAATAAAATGTACTTTTCCAAATTGAAAAGTCATTTCCCTTGAAATAGTGATCAGAAGTTAGTTTTCCATGTAAATGAGCCAAGAGAGACGGCATGGGCAGAAAGGGTTTCTTTTCAAAGCCTCAGTGGGCAGTGGTGCTAGATGGGGAGGCAGCTGCACCCTCCTGGCACTGTTTCCAGGAGAGGACGTGGTCCTCAGTTCTCCCCAAGAGCCCCTGGGGCAAGGGGGAAGCGCCTTTGAATTACCAAGGAAAGAGGAGGTGGAGGGCATCATCAACACTCTAGAGATGCGGACACAGTGAGCTCGTGGTGATCTGAAGGCGAACCCGGCTCGACTCACTTTCCCCTCTGGAGTCAGGATCTGCGCAAAGTTCTGTGTTTCCCGGCGAGCCCAACTTAATTCCCTCGCGATGACATTTCACTGGGCACAGAGCTCTGTTTGTCAGGGCTTCCAGCCCTCTAAGAAGGGCGAGGGGACAAGAGGGAGAGAGGTGCCAAGGATGGGGGGACCGCACAGCTTCTCTTATTCACTCCTGGGTGCTGGTTTTAATGTGCAAACTAATAACTCCTAGAGCAGTAAGTACAACAGATTCAGTGTCATCTCAGCTTTGAAGAACAGAGGCTCACAGCCTTTCAAGCCAGCAGTGTTAAATGATGTATCTCCTCCCTCCACCCCTTGAGTCAACCGCTGCCTAGCCAGATTAAGGTGTCAGGTTGATTTGTTTTATACATCTTTTGACCATGCTCATTGAATATTTAGGAAGTTTCTTCAGCCCATATTGAGGCTGAGATGTCCCGTGGGAAGCATTAATCAAAGTCACAGAGACTCGTACACTGCGGAGACACAGGCTCTTTATTGTAGCGATTAGTTTTTGCAGTAACACATTAACACACTACAGAGCTCGCCTTTACAGAACAATTGATCCTTTTCTTGTAAGCCACTACACAACGCGGGAAATTAACTCTTTCAAGTTTAACACTTTTCCTCTCCCCGTGCGAATATCTAGAAGAGAGACAGCTTGCTTTGCTTTGCTTTGAGCCAGAAGTGAAAGCTGAGCAGATTTCGGTCCCCTTCTGGTGGAGGGGAGCCCTGTCCCTCAAGCTGTGGTGCTGGTCAGTTTGCTTGCCTCGTGTTTGGGGCCTCTGTTGTTTCTGTCCATTCTTTTCTCTGGTATTTCCATTCTCCAACAATACGCTTTAAATCTCCCTTTATGTCCCATTCGTAAATAATGGCAAGTGCACTTACTTTTTGTCCTCCCCCATTAGGTCATTCATGACCATTCTAGAAAAAAAAATACCCTTCTATTTTTTCCTCTACAGTACTCTTGTCCACATGAGACAATGTCTTGTAACAATACAGAAGCCTAATCTCCATGTCAAAGCAATTTTCATTCCCCAGTGCACAGCCTGCTATCATTTTGTAATGTTTTGTTTCTTATTCTAAAAGAATTAAAAAGGAACCGTAAGCCGTCACGGGGGCCTGTAGTCCTTATCTCAGTGTCTGGAAATTTGGACAGTGTATTTTACTGCTGAGATAAAATGGAAAGAACTCCAAGTTCAGCAAATCGTAATGGGTTTAAGTTCTATTGAAATCGGCAACCAGAAGATCAGATAACGGGGGTCCTTCAGTTGTCTTTTTAATCGGGTTCCCCGCCAGGCTGAATAGAGACAGAGCAGGCACACAGAGTGAAAATATAATTCTTGGATAGGTTAAGTACATGTTTGAACTCTTGCAAGCAGAAGCGATTTGCTGATGACTTAATCATTTTCTGGTCAATTATCTGTGAGGGCTCTTGCAACTCCATGGCAATTATGATGCAAGTTGGCCTTTTGGGAGAAACACCAGTCTCACTGCTTCTGGTTCCTTGTTACTTCCATTCTCTGCCATAAATTTTCATTCAGTTATTATCTTTGCTGGTATAGAAACAACTTTCTGTGTAGTAATTACGGCTCCCATGCACACTTTAGCTGTCATCTTGTTGGAGTCTGGATGTTCTCATGGCCGGTGTTCGATAAGTGCTCTTTGTTGATTTTTGATGAATGTACATCTTTCTGGGGGCCCGGGGCAGGGATGACAAAAGGCAGGGGGTGTCTGTCAGCCCGCCTAATGTAAAGCTTTGGATTTATTGCTTTTGACTTGGCAAGTTGAGACGCATCTGTCCTTTACACAAACAGACGACTGTCAATAAGGACGGTATCGTTTGCGGCTCACCCAGGAAGACATCGTCATTGCAAAGGTCACTGGGAAACCTTGGTAAACAAAGTTTTAATGCCTAACCATGTTACAGTAACTTGGCGTTTTGAGAACATGTGATAAAGGCTGCGTCCATGTATTCCACGGGCCCTCTTCACCATGCCTCCCACGTGGTGTGGGCACTGAGGGGACAGGGCGTGGGTCGCATCCAAAGCTGGCTGCTGGGGGCAGAGGAGCAGGTACCAGGGTCGGAGCAGACCACACCAGACACCGCTACTGTGGGCAAACAGTAAGTGGAGTTGGAGCCACATGGACATGGGTGGGGAATCTCCTGTGACTAAAACCCAAGCAGGTACCAGACTCCTCCTGGTTTGTCAGAGAGCCGTTGTCCTGTGTCGAGGGAGCTGTCATGTGATGGTGAGAACTCTCCTTTCTAAACACGAACAGTGTACACTAGCAATAGTCACGTGGCTCACCTTCTCTCCTACTTGAGAGTGACAGGCTCTTCTTGGGAGTCTGTGGCTTGACTGAGACTCTGTAAGAAGCGTGTAGATGTATCTTGTGCAAATGAAAGATGAAAAAACATGCTATTTTTTTAAAAAAGTATTCAGCTCTAGAAACATGACCTAATTTGTGGGTTTTACACTGGAAATGTGTGATATGATTCCCATTATTAATCCATTTTATAATTCTCTAGGTATATTGTTACTCCCGCTGCCATTTTGGAGCAAAAGTTTACTTTTCCAAGTAAAGAAGGGAAGAAAACTTTAACAATGTATCAAATAATTTTTAAAATAAATGAACAAAATGATGACATTCTTCTTTTTATCAACATTTGAATTTAACAGTTCAACAGGTGCATTACCTCTCAGCTCATCAAGTGGTTTAGCAATTTCCGAGAGTTTTACTACATTCAGATGGAGAAGTACGCCCGTCAAGCCATCAACGACGGGGTCACCAGCACAGAAGAGCTGTCCATAACCAGAGACTGCGAGCTGTACAGGGCCCTGAACATGCACTACAATAAAGCAAATGACTTTGAGGTAGGAACTAATCTTCATTGTTTGGTTATCCCCCTTTTACCTTATATAAAATTTGGTTTTCTATAGAAATGTTTCGCCCTGGGTTCCTGGGACGGTTCCTTACACGATCAGGCCAGCAGTGGAAGACGTGAAGCAGCGTCTCAGACCTTCCCGTCAGAAGCAGGAAGTGGACCCACTGCCATTCCCGGTGGTCACAGAAAAGGGACCGGAAGAGCCCAGATACAGGGTGCCACCTCTTCCAGGAAGAGGCTGTGCTCTGATGGGCCTTTTCCATACTGAGGTTCTGAGGGATCAGTGGAGTGGATAGATGTTATATGCCATAGTAGCTGCAAAAGTAGTTTCTGAAAAAGTCTAGAGTTGTTGATGGGGAAGTAATCCCATGGTTTCCAAATTGAATCAACCGTCATTTCCCAGATGGCAGAAATGGTAGGAGAATTTACCGAGTATATATCAGAAGAGATCCATCAATATCTGTGGAAGGCTGGTGGTTTTATTTCTGTTCTTGTGGTTTGTGAAAAAGAGACTTGCGTGTTGATTGTGTTTGTGTGGGTCTTCCCAGGCGTGTTGCCCTGTCTCCCAATGCTCATGGGCAGTCTTATGCATATCTAGAACATGCACATTCTAGATACACACAGAGCAGCCCGGATGGTTCCCAGCAAGCTATGCCCATACCCGAGGGACCATGAGAGCTGGAGGACTATGAGGGAGGCATTTCTGTGCCAGCAAATGCCGTGCCTCAGCAAACAGCTCTCAGTACCATGTGATGGGTCTCGATGGGATAACACTAGAAAATCTCCCAGGACTCACAAAGGCATTTTGCTGAGCCCTGTGGGCTGAGGCAACAATAGTCGGAGGTGGGAATGTGGCAAGAATTCTGCAGACCAAACCCCAGGGAGGAAGACAGACAGACTCTGGGTTAACAAAGTTGGTCCATTTTTTTGTGTCATCCAGGCTAGCCACAGTGTCACCTGAGGACAGGACTCTTATCTCTTACATCTGTTCTTAAAGTGATCTTATGTTAATGTTCTTGCTTTGCTCCTGCAACCTGGCACCTAGGAATGTCCAGAAAGCTCTTACTCCTGGGAGACCAGGGCGCACTGGTCTCACCCTGTGAACAAATGGCCCTGAGACTCTCTGCTTCTCATGTTTTTTCCTCTTCTCTAATGTTCTGGGCAGCACAAATCAGTGATGGGGTTTATAAGATCCTTTTAAACTTCAGGTGAGCTTAGCAACTGAGAAGTTAGTGTTTTCCTTGACAATTTGGAGGTTATACTTTAAGGTACCGATGTATTTTAGCTATTCAAGACCAGTGTATTTCTGGCTAAACATGTAGATGAGCTTTTTCTTTTGCTGAACATATTAAACGGAGAGATTCTTCGAGCGCTGATCCACTCTTCTAAAATCGGTATTTTTGTAAGTCTCTGTTGTAAGAGAGCCCTGGTTTATCTTGTGGACAGAATATAATAAGTTTCTTCTAAAGCTAGAGAGTGTGGCAAACATTTTCAAGACATCTTAAGAGCTTCATTTATTTCCCCCACTTTCTGATGTCTGTTATCCTAAACCTTAAATGAAGAGACTTCTACAGTGTGCTAGTAAATTATTTACTTTATATTATGGCACAGATATTCACTGGGCAGCATACATCAGCCTTCATAAAAGAATCGGCGGAGACTCATCAGATGGTCTCTGCATTTCTGCTGTACAAGGTACTCAAGGCAACAAATCCTTAAAGTGCACATTAGGATTTGCAGGTTTGGTTAAACCTTACCTGGTTGGCATTTAATCCCCTACCCTCTGCAGAAGGACCAAAATGACATAAACAGGGGACACTGCACTGGCATCAGGAGGGACCCAACCAACAAGCCGCTCCATTTAGCATCGTCTAAATCCTCCTCTAATATGATTAATATCTGATATTTCTGTCTGTCAGTCAAATCCACTTCCAGCCAAGCCACTTCCATTTTATCAGCAGTGTCTCTTGTAGGACACTTTGCCTAGCAAGGAGCTTGGGATATGGGCTGAAATTTTATCATTTCCCATGTGACTTTGGACAAATTAGACTGTGCTGGGCCTAATTCCTCCTTCACTAAAACACAGACCCTTTCCACAAATTTGGGGAGAAGAGTTTTTAATTTCCCCTCGCAGCCTGGCACACTTATCCGTACTATTTTGTTAGTAATAACAAAGTCTCAGATAAGGGATCCCTTGCTTTCTGGGCCGTGGAGCGCAGAGGTCTCTGCTTAAGCAAGATGCTTCAGAAGCCGCCGTCCTTATCACAAGAGCTTTCCCAGTGTGGATAGTGGCTGCAGGCCAAACGCGGGCCGGGCACCTCGAGCCGAATACCTCAGCTGAGAGCGTACACCATGCTTTTCTTTTGAATCGAGATTCCTTAATATCACATGAAGTAGGCGGTGGGTTAAATATGAGCAAGTAGAGGGGATGGCAAAGTAAAGACCCTCTCATCCCTTTTCCAAAAGACCTGGAGTATGATAGAAAGAATGAGGTTGTATCTACCTGCTGCCCAAGAAGCCAATCAGTGCAAAGGAATATATATTAGGCCACCTGCTAATGTGAAGTCTGAAGAACAAAATGTTTATTGATCGCACATTTGAATTTCTTCATCAGTTGTTTATAGCAACAATAAAGTGCTAACATCTATTGACTGTTTGCTAATGTTCCAACCATTTCCTGAAGTGTTTCACCAATATTAACTTACTTAAGTGGGCAGTTACAATGACACTGACATAAACAGAATAAGAAACAGGCCAGTTTGGTTAAAATTTTGTTCTGAAATTGTTCTAAATGGACCAGAGCAAGCAGAGCTGGGGGTCAGGATAAGTAATGAAGAACTTTGCCTTTGCTCTAAGTTGTTTCGTCTTTTCTTTCTCTTCTTTACCCTTGGCTTTTTTTTTTTCCTCTGTGCTGTTTCTGCCTCTGTCACAGCTTGCGGTGGCACCTCTGTCCCTGCTACCCCTGCCTTCGGTCCCTCCAGGCTGCAGGCTCTCCAGGCTGGAGAGGTGGCTGACCCCTGGCCTACGGGAAGAGAAAGCAGATGGGGAAGGTTTATCTCTGCTTTCGCCTCTCTCATGGACCCTGCGTTTCCTGGCTTTCATGAGTCAGAACCTTCCAAGTGACAAGAGAGCTTGTCCTGCCTTTTCTATCAGTTTACACAATTGCCAAGATTCTTGGCACCGTGTCCAGACTTGGGGTGGTGAGAGTTTGAGATGTCCCAGGGGACGTGGAAGAAGAGACGTCGGAGGGGGAGGAAAAAACAGCAGCACACTTTGGGTTTGTGCTGGAGGGAGCGAGAAGCGTCCGCTTGGCACAGGGCGGGGCGCCTGGCCTGGAGCACGCAGAGGCAGAGGTGTGCCCGGGAGGGGTGCTTCACACGACAGCAGGAGAGTCTTCCACTCCTGCCTCTCACATTTAGTGAGAGTGGCGACGATAAATTTGTCTTTCCAGGTGCAATGGTATATATTTCCATACTTTGAAGAGCTTCCAAATTTTTTATTTTATTTTATTTTTTCTAGACAGGGGAAGGAGGGTTGGCGTTTCTTCCCAGTTTTTATATCATTCTGAGGCAGATGAGTTGGTTTTTGTTGGTTTTGTTTTTTTGTCTCCTCAACTGCAGCAGAGAAGGGAGGTCAAAATCTCTGTCACGTTTCTGAGGTCAGTTTACCAGTTGTGCCAGGACTCAACTCATCAACGCACAAAGGTTAATGGCACAGAAAAGAGCCCCAGCCCTGAGCTCTGATTGTTTTCCACAGAATACAGCTGAGAAAGGAAAATGATCCAGAAGTGGAAAGGGGTTCAGATGTAAATGCAGAGGAGGCTGTGAGGGCCACCATCATCGGGCATGGGGGGGGACTCTCTCAGTCTGGGGTACCATGATGTGGCATCTCCACGGCACCCGAAGACCTCCCAGTGGTTAGCTGCTGACCTGTGGGCTGTGTCTAGTAAGAACAACTAATATCCCTTCCCCCAGGAAAGACCCAGGTTAGGGGTGTAAAAGGTTCGGAAATAAACAGAAAAGAGACCTTGATTCATTCATCTATGGGCAGAGAAATGTCACCTCCTAAGCTGCTGAGGGAAGAGCATCACCTCACCGGGAAATGTAGACACATGACATATGACACGTGACAGCCCAGAGGGTCCCTCCGCAGACCTCTTCCTGTAGTCTCATACTTTCTTCCTGAAAACAGGAAATAAAAATCGGCGCACCCTCCCACAAACACCCCCCCGGGAACATATCCTCACGCGCTGTCATGCCCTGCCTCCACCCTGTCCCGCTTTCCCCGAGCCCACATTTAAGAAGATTTAATATATTTGGAAGTCCTTCATTCACGTTGTCATCCCTTTAAAGAAGAATGAGGACAGGTGGATTTAGGAAGCTCTTTCCTCTCCTCCAAACAGATACTTAAACATGAGCGATCGCTTGGCAAGCTGGCGCGTCAGCGTGGCCTCTTAGCGCTCTTGCTGTCTCTTGGCTGGGCCGTGGAAGCGCGGCACCCGGTGGGTGGTGAGGAGGAAGAGAAACACTTACCATTTCTTCCCTTGCCAGTCTCACCATTGACAAGCCAAATTGATCTCTTAAGCGACTAAATGAATGTTCCCTAAATATATGTACACACATGGCTGTCTGGGAACCTATTCCTTTCGTAGAGTGATGGCCTTACATTGAAGGAGAGCACAGGACCCATAGCAGGCTGGAAGTGGGGCTGAAGGGCTGGGGGCTGGGCTGGCACCCCAGGGAGCACGGGACCTCATTCTGCGACGAGGTCCTTTGAGATTTCAGGTGTTCATCAGTATAATGAAGCAGCCCATTGATGTCCCGTCTGTTTGGTAATGTCGTTGCATTCTTAGCACCCTGTGTCTTTTTTGTCGTTGGGTTATATTCAGGCACAGTCAGAACAACTTTAAAACCTTCTTACTCAACAGCTTTATTAGTTAGAGCATTCCATGACCTTTCTCAACATTCTTAAAGAAAAAGATACAGCGTAATGTCGCTTTACTTTGCTTATTGTCCTTTGTTGGGGTGAACAAAGCATTTTCTGCAGTGGCTATAGCACATAATTATACAGCTTTCAATAGCAGTGTCTTGGCACATATCAAAGTTCAGAGGAGCCTTTAGAAAAAAAAAAGATGTTTTGTGGCAGCCTAGGGAGGGTCTCATCTTTCCTTCAGAAAATAGTTCAAGGCTCTTCTGTCAAGCTTCCCTACTTAGAGCTTTTTCTCCTCCTGCTTCATAAAGTTTAAAGGGGGTTCAGTGGAGTTCTATGATCTATTTCCTTTGAAAGATTGTTCCTCAGCACAGAGAGGCCCTTTGACTTCAAGAGTTCACAGATTCATGTCTTTAGGTATCATATGTCTGACCTTATCAGTTACTCCATTTAATGTAGGAGAAAAAGTCTCAACTCTTTGTGTTTGTCTGTTTTGCCTCTGTGAAATGATTTGGTGAAAAGACCATCCTTTTTAACACACCACGGAGAGCCCGTTTCTGACTGTAACCTACCCTGTGGCTTTTCTCTCTTTAAAAAAAAAAAATTGTCCTTGTGTTTTGTGTATGGATGAGTTCACAGTGAGAATAGAATTATACAAGGGCAGGCGCACACACAAAAAAATCTTTTGCTTTCCTCCCTCGCCTCCCGCACACAGCCCCCCACCCTCGAGGATCTATCGACTCTGGCTGGCTGTACCCCAACAGGAGGAGTGATAGTGAACACAGAGGCGGTGGCTGGGGTGCTGGCCGGCAGTGGGCTTGGCCTTGCTGCGACCTACCCTAAGGCCTTCGTAATTAATTGTCCTTCAGAGATGGGGAAAGTTCAGAGACAGTGTGCGGAGGGATGTCTATTGTGTGACATTCAGTTCCCCTTGCCTGTCTCTTTCTCTTCGCCCCACAAAGGGTTATCAATGGGACGGGGCACACAAGTTCCCTTCTGAGAGCCGCTGGTGATGGCCAGCGTTGAGTGGGATGGGTCTTTGTGCGCAGGCGGGCGCATCCCGGAGGCAATGTCTGCAGAAACTCTAGCAGCCTATTGAAATCGAGCCTGTTTACTTGGTTGGGATTAAACAAACTCATTTAGCAAAACCAAAGCTGACTCCAGGTTGCCCATCGCTTTTCACAGGGCAGATAACATTCTGAATCCCATTCCCTCCTCTTTCCCCCAGATGGTATTTAGCTCCTAACTCTGCTTCTTTGTCAGTCACAGGGCAGAAATTTTTATGATCGTCCACTCATTTCTTTCAAAGCGTGGATGTCAGTTGGCAACACAAATGTTTTTGCAAGCATGTCTTTCCCAGAAATGTATCAGAGTTTAGTTCGTCAAAGGAGATTGTTCTACTTTTTAAAATCTGCCTTAAGCCAATCTTTAGGGCTGCTTTGTAACATGGCATAAAACTATACAATCTGTCCCCGCCCCTCTCCATTTTGGGTTGAAACAGAATAAAGATGCAGCGTGGAAGTGGCCATTGGAGGAGCTGAGGAAAAAAGACAAGTGTCCACTAATGATCATCACACCACTCTTTCTGTTAAATAGTGTGAAGCCAAGAAAAACAAATATAATTGTTCTTCCAAGGAGTCGTTGAACTAGCAAATTAGTAAGGTTGAAAATAACTCCAGTGTCCCCTCTTGGCAGCTTCCAGGCTGAAGAGGACCATATTGAAAGGAAATCTGTGAACCTGATTTCTGTGAGAGAGACCCTTGCAATGGCCACAGTCCACTCTGTCCCTAGTGTTCTTTGAAAACAATTTCACGACAGACCCTGTGGGATGGAAAGGGAACCTGAATTTGGAAGTTGACACAACTAATATAGTCATACCAAAAAGGGGGTCATAAAAAATTAAAGTTATTCTTATGAATCTTTCATGAGAAGCAATGAAAAGGGACACTAGTGTAGCCAAGTCCTTTGTGCTTAGAGCTCTTCTTCCGGGCTCAGAGCTATTGTTCTTTCAGCTCCTCAAACAGACTTTCACTTTCAAACTGACAAAAATCACTTAAAAGCCAGACAGCTGTACTAACACACCCACCTTACTGAGCGGGAGCCCCGGCAGGTGACAGGGCCTGCTGGGAGACCCTGTTTTAGATGAGCAGGGCTGTCTGCCTTGACCTTATGGCTTCTTTTCACTCACTTTGAGGTGGCTCATTTAGTGCTAATTTGTGTCCCTTCCCTTCTGGGTTGCCTGAAATACTTCTTGCATTTTCTTCGATGTCTGAAACGTGGACATCTGTGATGCTATCTCTTCCTTGGGTCATATGGTGTCAGGTTAATACAAGTCCCCAGACAGGGGACCCTGGACTCCCAAAAATTCTGTGCTGCTCCTTCTCGCCTCACTCCTCTTTATCAGCCTCTTGCATGTGGTCCTGGTGTCTCTGAAGCTTGGCAGATTTCTGCAGCTTCGTTGGAGGAGCAGGGGTTGGGTGGAGAGTGCTCAGCATGGCTGAGCCCTGGCCTCACCTTGGTGCCTGCACACAGAGGCCTGCCTGCACCTGGCCCTCAGGCCCGCAGCCGTTGTGGGCCCAGCAAGTCAGCCCCGTGTGTGTGTGTGTGTGTGTGTGTGTGTGTGTGTGTGTGTGTGTGTGTGTGTTACAGGCCTCCTCTCCCCTGTCACCTTGTGTACAGTCTGGTCTGTGACACTGATGGTGATTATGTCATTATTTTGCTCTGGGGGCCCTGGCACATCTGCAGAGCCCAAGCACATCTTCTTTGTTGCGCTGGCAAACGTCCCACACCGCAAATGCTTCATTAGCCCTGCTGCCGGCCTCCTTGCCAGACGCGAGTGCCCAAATCCAGGCTTCTTTCTGCCTCGTTCTTTTGTGTGGCTGATGATCATGTATTCATCTTCCTGCTTCTTCCCCATTTTCCTCGACTTCCGAACTCCAGATGGCCCAGGTTTCTTGCCCAAATCACTCCAGAGTCCACAATGAGAAGAGAGGTGACTCTTTACCCCTAAAACCCTCAGCACCCCTCACCACCTTTCTGATATTGTCCTTCCTCATGTGAATAGCGGCTCTGAATAGCTGCCCACCTCGAGGACAGACGTTTCCAAACTTGCAATTTGAAAAGACACCAAGTGATTGCTTCCAGTGTGTGGCAGGAGACCGGGCGAGCACTAGGGGTTATTAGACATTGTTTGTTACTCGGCCGCCTCCTCTCCTCGGGCCCCACTCTTGCCCTGCTCTCTCGCCTCTCCCGCCAGCTCGCCACATTTTACCAGGCTTCGGAAAGCAGTTCAAAATGTGAGCATAGACGGTATTCGTCACGCCTTGCTGTGCAAGCTGCACTCGTCGGAAGGCTCCTTTTCTCTAAATGGACTCTTCATCTCTCCTCTGCCCTCTACCAAAATCCACTGCCCCCTCCTTCTGTTACCAAAGCCTCCCCAACCCCCAACAATGACCTATTATTAGATACATAAAGTGATTAACACTCGGCTGTTTTGGAGACCAGCTGAAACATTTCCCCCTGCAAAGTTCTATTCTGTATATTTCCCAGGGATGCTGCTTTCTGCTGAGTGTGCTGGCTTTCGCCTGGGCTACTGTCACTGTTACAGCTTAGTATCTTGGGCTGTGATGGGTGCTACATGATCGGTATGTTTAATTTCCCCTTCAATTTGAATTAATTGATCCGTGTTAGTATATGACAAGCAGCTTCCCCAACAGAGCTGAATTCGATAGAGTTGAATTTGTTTTTCTCTCTTAACCCCTGCAGCATGTTTCAAAGGACTCTTATCTTTGAGTGCAACCAAGATTTTAGTTTTATATAAAAGGAATGAGTTTGTATTTTTTTTTTTTTTTTTTTTTTTTTTTTAGGTTTTTGGAGACAGGGTCTCGCTTTTGTGGTTCAGGCTGGCCCTGAGCTCAGCCTCAAACTCACATCACAGCAATCCTCCTGCCTCTGCCTCCCGAGTGCTGGGATTACAGGCGTGAGCCACCACGCCCGGCACTGTGGTATGTGGTACTGGTTGCTGCTGGGGTGAGT
>PVIR01010671.1:0-49336 GCA_004026965.1 Petromus typicus | reverse complement strand
CTGTGCTACTTCCAAAGCTTGCTCCACAACTATCAGTGACCTTTCAGGCCTGTAAGTAGAACCAAGAAAATACAATTCAACAGAAAGCTCCGATCCTAGAGTCTTTATTAGACAGAGGCTGGTGGACAAGTTTTTCTCAAAATAACTTTCTTCAGGCTTCCTTAAGAGTATGCCCTGTGTTGGTGAGTTCTATATGTGCCGGGGCATTGTGAACGTGCCAGCTAAATTTTCTAAACATTAATTTCTTAATCTATAAAATGAGACAATTGAAACACATTAAAAATAATTTTCCTATTCAGGAAGAATATGTGAATTATTTTAGTCATTTTCCCAACTTTCTTGTGTCACACTGTCTTTAGAATCATGAAAATAATAGTGATAATATAATAAATGATTTAACTTCTGTTTGAAATGTTAATCTTCCCCTTTTGACTCAAATTACTATTTTTATATGGCCTTCAATTTCCTCTCTTAACTGTATAAAATTTTTGTGATTTAATTTTTTTTTTTTTTACTTGCAGTACGCTGGCCTTCATTCAGGGCCTTTATACTAAGCTCTATCCCCAGACTCTTTTTATTGTCATTTCGAGAGACAGTCTCCCTTGGTCACTAACATGCCCATGCTGGCCTCAAATTTGCAATCCTTCTGTCTCAGCTTCCCAGAGTTCTGGGTTCGCAGTCCTGTTCCACGACACCCAGCCAATGCTTTTATTTTCATAAGAATTCCTTCTCCTGCCAGGATGCAGCAGGAGAGCACTGTGTGTGTGCTTCATCTGTCTGTGGTAATAAACCTCCCACCCTGAAATGTGTGTTTTTCATGCTTCAAATTCTACCTTTCTTCTAACCCTAGAATCTGTCCCTCTAACTTATGCTATCTTCTCAGTTCCACATTGTTATGGGTTATATTTGGATTTCCCCAAAGCCTCATATGGTCTTAGGTGGGAAGTTTTGAAAATGGTTGGAGTAGGTTAGCTGAATGTAGATGATTAAGCATGTCATGTGGGGATTAAGGTTGCCCCAGCTTGAGAGCAGGTAGCACCAACCAGTAAGTTTGCAACCTGAATGGAATATAAGGGACAGAAAAAAGGCAGGCTGCTTGCTGATGCTTGCTGCTTTGCTGTCTCCTACCTATTTCCATGAACTGTTTCTGCTCTGTGATGCCCCTCTGCTGTAACACCCCACGTTAGAGCCAGCTGACTACAGACTGAAACCTCTACAAACTGGGAGCCAAAATAAACTTTTCCTCCTCTAACTTTGGGTTCTGGGTGTTTGCCTCAGGTTAAAAAACACACAAACACACACACACACAAAAACATGTTCCTAGGAAGGGCAGCAGTATCAGTCCCAAATCTTACTGCATCTGAGCATGTAAGGAGTTTATCAGAAATTTCAAGCCTCATACCCTGAGGACGTTGAGAAGGACCCAGAACCAGAATTGCAACCAGAATGGCTGCTGAGCTCCACACGACAAAACTGAAGAAAAGAAAAAACCTCCCAAATTCCTTTACTTTAAAGCCCAGCTTTCTAACAAACACTAACAGCCCACATTCATAGATGTTCACTGCTTAAAGATTTGTACTATAAATGCAATTCCTTTACAGCTAACAAAAATCCTATGACTTGGGCAGGCACAGTCCAAGTCGGGCTCAGGGATATGGTCTTTGTTGCTGATCAGTAATATGTAGTGTTCTCTTACTCCCCAAATCTACAAAGATGCACTTCATTGTATCTCTACTCTCAAATATTTCTCATTTTCTCTTTTCATTGTTCAGTATGTCACTCTGAGGTCCAAAAATGGAATGAATGAGTGAAAGAATTAATGAAAAGATAACTGTATCTTGATTACATATATATATATATGTATATGTATCTATATGTATATATAGATATATCTATGTATATATACACATAAAACAAGATCTCACAGCCCCACATATCTTGTTTAAATTGCTTTTTCAGGAAGATTTATAACACTTTGCTTTACAAAGAAAGTTTTAAAAAGAGAGAGAAAATGAAACGAAACAGTGACTGTTCCCTAGTGCAATTACTCTGTCAAATACTCCCCTAGGGAAAGGAATTTGCTCGTATTGTGAAATAAATTATTATAGAAACCAGGCTCCTGCCGTAACTTTTCTTTATCCCCGGGCAGTATTTTCCCACTACTGCTCTCAAAATTCACTTTTGGTGATACACATATGGAAGGTTGGAAATAGTAGAAATTATATGTTTGAATTTTAAATACATTCCCATTTCTATAAATGGTAGCAGTTTCCCAAATCATCAGGGACCACACCAGCACTCTGAGATTGCCTGCCCAGAAATCACCTGCTCACCCTCCTCATCTTGAAGGGACAGAGCTTTCCCTCACCACCCTTTCACCCTCCACAGATTGGGATTCCCTTTTCAGAAGCTGCTGCTTGTGTAGAATGTTTGGAAGGACAGAGGACCACGGTGCTGCAGCAAAGGGCAGAAGCGAGCTGAGCCCTTCTCCCAGAATCCACAACTCAGTACTTGCTGGACACTCTCAGGACCCACAGTGCCAGCACCAGCCTGCTCTGGTTCCTATTTAGCCATTCGCTGCTCAGGACCCCATTAGCCTCACCTTCTATTCACTTCGAACCACTGGACAGATTTCTCTTCTCACCAGCCACGTCGGGGGTGGACGGAACTTGGCAATCCGTCATGGAAACCTGCACCAACCCAATGCACTCTCTATACACTATAAATCAGCAGCAGGGGGGAAGGGTACATGAGATTCACCAGGGAAGGGTTTGACCAAACTATAGAGCAAAGCAGCATATGTAGAAAGGGGTCACCCTGGGGAAAAATCTGAATTAGACAATGCCAATAAAGGGCAAGCTTAGGATAACAACAGTGATAAAATGGTCTACCTTCCACCTTTGGTATTTAGATCTTTAGGCCCTTGCTGACGGCCAAGCCCAGGTCTCTTTCTGTGGCTTCCATAAGCAGACATTTCCATGCCTGATGTTTACTGGGTCCTTACTTTGTGCCAGGCTGAGGGCTTTGTATGCTTTAACTTGTTTAATTCATGCTGCCATGAAAGGTGAGAATCATTCCTGACCCCACTGGGTGAGAATCATACTGAGGTATAAAGTTCACAGCTGTGACTGCGAGGAAGAGAGACCAAGTGGTCCCCACAGATCAGGTGTCTCCACCACAGACACTGTCTTCCCAAGGGATTTTAAAATGCCAGCACACACTGAATGCCGTTAAGTATCCTTGCCAGATAGAGTGTTGTATGCCTGTAATCCTAACCTCTGGAGGCTGAAGCAGGAGGATTGCAAACTTAAGCCCAACTTGAGCAATTTAGTAACTTAATAAGGCACTGGGTCAAAATAAAAATTTTAAAAAGGGACCGGGGTTGTAGCTTACTGCCAGCATCCTGATTCAACCTCAGTCTTCCTCAAAATCATAAATAGTATTCTCACTTCTTAAGCACCAATGACATTCCCTTGGGGTATGTGGTAGATGCATTGTATGTGAATGAAAGTCTGAGATATTAGTGTCTCATCTGCACTGTTTTCTTTAGAATTTGGAAAGCAGAGAAAGAAACAAAAGATTTTTTTAAAGACAGAAGAGGAAAAGAAAAATCACCCTCTCAATCTAACCATTGTTAACTTTTGAGGACAAAGACTTAGCAACCATTGGCATGATCACACCGATTGGTTGTAACCTGTTTTAAGAATTGTTATTTTTAATATTATCACCCAACATGATTGCGTATGATGTGTTTATTTTTGTAAACATAGGTTTATTCAGAGTTTTAAATTTTTCATCATGTATGTATGATGAATTTATCTTTAGATATTTTCAAGGGCATCATCTTAAAATCATCTACTCATTATACAATGGGATAGATACACCACAATTTATTTAATGTTCTAGTATTGTTCAATATTCATGAAGTTCCTAATTTTTTGTTATTAGAAATATCTTTGTGCATAAAATCTGGGGTCATGGGGCTGTAATTTGAAGTACATATTTACTTATATGGCAAAATAACATTGTAATTTTAGAACAAGCTGTTACTTCTACAAATCACTGGATTATTTGGTATGTTTGTGGGGATTCTGCTACTACGAATGAGATTCACAGCAGCCTTACAGATGCCATTAAATGTAAATGAGTGCAAAAATGTTCTGTAAACGGTAAATTGCTGTATAACTATATTATTGTTATTATTTATAATAGTATCACCAACTTCTGGTATTAAAAACTCTCTATATTGACTTTTAAATTTTTAAGACTTTCAAAACCTTATAATAGACTTATTCCTTACTTGAAAATTGCCTGCTGTCACTGTTCTCTTCCTTGGTATCTGCTCTGTAAGTCAAAGGGCTATGACAGGGATTCTATCTAGACATCCCCCAAAGCCTCACGTGCTCACAGGTGGGACGTTTCAAAGGTGGCTGGAATAGAGTACCTGAATATGTATTAAGGGTGAGATGCTAGGATTAGGGTATGAACAATGGAAGCCTCACCCTGTGTATGGATGGCACCAATCAATAGTCTTGTGGCTTGAATAAAATATAAAGGACAGAAAGCAGGTAGGTTTGTTGCTTCTGCTTTCTGCCTACTGCCTGCTCCCTGCTGCCTACTGCCTTCTGCTTGCTGCACCATATACTATTTCTCCTCTGCATTGCCCCTCTGCCATCCCACCCTACCTTGGAACCAGCTGAGTATGCACTGAAACCTCTACCAACCATGAGAGGCAATAAACTCCTCCTTTAACTGTGGGTGTTAAGTATTTTGTCTAAGCAATGAGAAAGAAACTAAGACAGGCTGGAATTTTGATCTCTAGTTTTCAAGGATGATTATTTTCCAACTAGGTCTTAATTTGGGGAAAACACAACCTCTAAGCATGTGGGGGCCTTGAGTTCCATCCCTCGTACCACAATATAAAAATAAACCTACCCTGAAACAATATGCTTTTCTTGATCCCCATTTGCTAACCCCACACTGCAAAGTTCATATCTTGACATAACAATAATTGGACACAGCTCAATAGGCACAGAGGTGGGGAGGAGCAAAAAAGGAAGGTGAAGTGTTGTCTGAGGTTGACTCTGTGCACATTCCTGCCCTTAGATAACACTGAATATTCATCCATAATCATCCATGTGGCTCAGACTGTTTGGGTCACCACTCTAGGTAGAGGAGAGGACTTCAGTAACTTGGTATACACCGTCCCCAACCACAAGGGATAACTCAAGGATGGCATCAGCCCCTGTGTGTGCCACAGAGGCCCAAGGTGCTTCTGGAAAAGTGAAATTCGTTTTTGTTTTAGTAAAGCTACCACAAGGGGCATTACTTTTTATCTGGATTTATCAACACAAATATCTGGAAGTTGGTATCATCTTGGTAGCATAAGGCAGAAGCCAAGAACCTTCATAACCATGGGTATGAAGCCAGCACTAAACATGGCCGAGCAGAAAGAGAAAGGAACTAGTCCAACCTCATAGTTTTAGAAAGATGGTTGACTAAAGATAAACCTAAATCCACCTACTGAAATACCTAACAATGCTGGATAGACCTCTCTCTATAATGCAACTCTGAATTTACACAGAAGGGAAATGAGTGAGTGTGTGTGTGTGTGTGTGTGCGTGCATGCGTGCGTGCGTGTGTGTGTAGATACACAGACATTAGAAGTTAGCATGCTTATTCATATTCCTTTCAAATGACATAAGCTAAACATGCTAGAGTACTAGAAAACAGATAAAGAACCACAAACATGTGTGAGCTCCTACCCCTGGTCAAGCCACCAAGGAAACAGTGACCTCACCAGTGGGGAGTCCATGAAGCCACCACCAGCCACCTGTTCCAAAAACCAGTGAGAAGCTCAGGCTGTGAAGAGAAGCAGGCTCTGGGGCTGGCAGGGTGAAGGCAGCTGGCAAGAAAAAAAGAAATCACTGCTCCTGAAAAGAAGCCATCTTTGGTTACTGATGATGTGATTTTCCACAGTTTTGAGCACATGGCTTTTGCGCTGATTGTCATGTTTATTCCTGCAATCTTTGTCCTGTGTTAATGAGACTGACAGCACATAAGACAATCAATTATTTTCAGCAGTTTGTACCTTAAATGTTATACTGGTCACCTTGGTTATGGGCTTAAATACCAACCTGGTGATGGATTCCCCTTTTAACTTCTCTCTCCTGGAAAGAGCAAAATTGGGAAATCGAAATAGACCCCACATAGATTTTTCAATGCTTCGTGGAAGTTAGTAATGGCATAGTTGTAGCTGAGCTGGCATTTAAACATAATCTGCTGACCTCGAATTTCACAGCAATTTCTTGTCCTTGAAAGTTTGGAACATATAAAAATTATATTAGCATCAATTATTTTAATCATTTTTGTGAAAATTTATCATTCTCAATTTTTGTTCATTGGTATTACAACCCCATATCTCTTTAGTCTCATATTCCTTCATTAATATTCATTGAAAGTATTTGCTACTTCAATAAGCCCAGACTAACTTTTTATAACACATTCCTAAGTGTTACTTTTAAAGATTTTTGAGCTACTTCCACCTTCACTGAAAATAATAATTAGGGCCTCATAGTCATGCAAGGGACTCCTGAGAGATGGACTAAAATCATGAACCAGGATGAACTTGAACGTGCCTTTGCAAACACCTTTGCCCCGGGGTCCTGTTGCACAACATCACTCTGTCCTTGCCCTATCTAGCATCTTTCTTATTCAAACCAGGGTTCTTAATATAATGCCCTTGGCAGGATTTCCCACATTCCACGGGTCCCCGTACAGTAGTACTGAAGATTTTTATGCAGCCAGGTGGATGGGAATTTCTGGCAAGGAAATCTATAGTTTTTATCATGCTGTCAAACAAAGCTTCGATGATGGGGGGTACGATAAGTTTGAACCTCTAGATTGTGAAATGATACTATGCCCAGATTTGCTTCAAAGGTGGGGAAGAGCCCATTTGTAGCAGGTGATCATTACTGAAAACATTTAGTGAGTATTTGGAGGCTCATATTTTCCCTAGCAGAATGTGTCTAAGAATAAATAAGTAAATGGTACACATCTTAGCTCACAGATCTCTCACACCCATGAAGCCAGGCCAAGGGCCACTTCTTCAGCAAAGTGATAGATTTCAAGGTAACAGGAGGAGGAGGAGGAAGAGAAGAAGAAGAAGAAGAAGAAGAAGAAGAAGAAGAAGAAGAAGAAGAAGAAGAAGAAGAAGAAGAAGAAGAAGAGGAAGAAGAAGAAGAAGAAGAACAACAACAACAACAAGAGGAAGAGGAAGAGGAAGAAGAAGAAGAAGAACAGGAAAAGACGAAGGGAGAAGAGGACTAAGAGAAGGAGGAGGAGGCGGCCCAGATGGATAAAAACTTGGCCAAACACCTTCTGTGATGGCACCATGCAGAAAAGAACTAGCTGGAGCCCAGAGGCCTCTCACACCCCAAACCTCAGGCACTCAAAGCTTTCTGTCCCCATTCCACACGGAGCAGGCAGTGACAAAAGTCAGATTAAGAAACCCTGACACCTAAAGTGACCCAATTTAGCCTGTCTTGATTTGGATCTGGTTTGAGCACCCTCAAGAGTTCATGTGTTGAAATTTAATCTCTGCTGCAAGGTTATAATAGGTGGAAACTTAATCCAAAGACAGGTGATTAGGGTTAGATAAAATCGTCAGGCAGAGCAACCACGATTGAATAGCGGTGGCTTTATAAGGAAAAAGACACCGCAATACATAGAGCAGGTGCACTCCCCGGTCATGTGGCACTCTGCCAGTAAGAAGAATGTCACTACATGTATCACTTCAGTTTGGGCCTCTAGGACGATGTGATAATATAAACTTCCTTTTCTTAAAACTCACTTGTTTGTGATAACGGTGCTACTGGTAGCAGAAAATGGATATGGATTTACCCATGTTCTCTATTCAAGTCAGCTCCCTACAGGGGCCCAGCATGCTCTCAGGCCCGGTCCAAGCTGCCTCATGGGATGCACACTAAGAAAACTACACCCTGCCTAGAGAAGGTGCCATCTTGGGTACCACCAACACGCAGAGCTCCATGAAAGTTGGCCTGGGCATGGTCTTTGCCCCGAACTATCTTCTGCACTGCCCCTTTTCTGTGACATCTGTGACATTCCAACCCTATTCCCAACCACCATGAGCTTTGAACTCTCTAGGTCAATTCCCTGTCAGCCATTGTCACTTTTTTTTAAGCTCATTTCTCTGACTACTTCGTTTCAATGGTTTCTCATTCATTCACTCAGCAACTACTGACCAACCACCAGATGGCACTGCCTAGAAGCTGTGCAGTTCCAAAGGAAAAGTCACATTTCCGGGTCTCCCCTGAGCTCCTGCCCAGGCCTTGCATACCTGAAGATTAAACTCTAAGACCGTCAGGTCAACCCAAAGTCCATGGCTCCTAAAAAGTGTTACAAAATCTGCCATCAGTATACAGTGGGAGGAAACTCTGAGCCACATTCCTGATGCCCCGCCCAGCTTTAGGCCTGCCATCAATGACGTGAGTCTTGAGGCTGGCAAAGCCGTGGCCCATGTAGCACAGCAGGCTGTTTGTAACACTGAGACCTCTAAAAGCTCTGCCTCGGGAGCCAAGGGCCGCTGTGTTTCCAGAACCTCACCTGCACTCAATTTCTAAGAGAGACTCTTTTCTCAGGAGCCCATTATCCTGGAGATTGAACTCCCCAAACCTGGAGAGAGTGAGGGCCGGCCTGAGAAAACAGATTCCGTGAATGCTTTTAGAACAGAAAAATTAAGAGGAAAAAAACCCACATTATCTTCACAATATGGAAACTAAAGTCTAAAAATTATCTTACTGATGAGGACACAGGATATCTGATCTGCTGAGGAAGTAAGTAGTCGTGAAGGTGAGGTAGGAGAGGCGCACAATCCTGGGCCCCACAGAGGGAAGTTTAGATCTTTCAAAATAAGCTTAGACTGAAAACACTAACTAGCCCGTCCCCTATTCATGTCACACACCAAATGAGTAACTAAAGAAATGTGTCCAGTTCCCATAACCCAGACTAGTCACTATGGAGGGAATGTTTGTGTCCTTGCCTCTCTGCCTCCTGCTCAGAGGGATGACACAGCCCTCTTCAATGGCACTGGGTCCCCTTTATGGGAAGGGACACACCGGATCTCTCTGTCTGCTGTGTGGCACGAGTCTCGATTAAATGCTAATGTTTTCCAGCCCCCAGAAAGTTTCAGCTTTGATGGTGCCCCTTGCTCTACTAGCAGAAGAAAGGAGGACTAGGTTCCAAACTCTGTTAGCAGATGTAAAGTTGGGCTTCAGTCTCTGGTGCTCCGGGCTTGGACTAACATTTCCCATATGCAGGTGTGTGTGTGTGTATGTGTATGTGTGGTACCAGGAATTAAACCCAGGACCCTCTCGCTCAGCTACATCCCCAGCACTTTTTTGTTTGGTTTTGTTTCTTTTTTTTTGAGACAAGGTCTCACTAAGTTGCCAGCACAGGCTCAAACTTGTGATTCTCCTGCCTCAGCCTCCTAGAGTACACGGATTACAAGCGTGCACCACCTGGTTTCAATGCATAATCTTATAGGAAACACGGGTCTCCTGTTTATAACATCTCTGCTCAGATCTCACACCGAGCAAACCCTCTGGGCCAGCCTGAACAAGGGTCCCCAACAGTGTGAAGCTAGGGAGTCTGGGCAGCAACAGCTGGACTTGAACTATCTGTCACCAGACCCTGCAGTGCCCACTTCCCCACTGGCTTCAGAGTGACACCGAGGGTGCTGAGTGGGCTCACGAGGAAGCTGAATCTGAAGTTCATTCTTTCTAATGCTACACTTCGATTTTAGTTGTCTGGGAAATCTGAGGGCAGCGAGGTTCTGCAAAGAACCATGAGGGCCGGGACTTCCAGTGCAGGGGGAAAACTGATCCTGGTAGAGCAAAGTCTCCATGACCAGGGTCCAGAACTAACTGTCCCCTGAGCACCAAGGTGAGGATGAAGGGCAGCAGGAATAGGGATGCAGTAAACTTTCTACAGTAAGGGACAGGAGATGTATTTTGCCTTCTCCTTGTTCTACTAGAAGTTTGGTTCTCAGAATGGAAGGTGCTAACACACACCTGGGTTTTCCACTCAACTGGTAGGTGTAGGGCCTGGGACGCTGCACTTCTGAACAGTCCCACCCCCCAGAAGTTGCTACGGCAACACCCAGGCCTCACAGTAAGGCCCTGAACCACGAAGCAGTCCGTTGTCCAGAGAGGTGCCCTGCAGGGGGAGGAGGGGCAGAAGATGGTGAAAGCCTGCTGGTTAGTTTATGCACCTATGTATTCTTTGATATTTTCCACTGGATCCTGTCTCTGTGAATTTATAAAAGCCAAATGCCCTGGGTTCAATCCCCAGTGCTGTCAAGTAAATAAAAAGAATCTAATCTAGTATTTGAGGTTGTTCTGGTTATCTGTTTTTTTTCAAGGAAGAAAAAGGACCACCTCTGAGTTTCAGTTTTTGTTTTTACAAAGTTGGTATTTGCTCAGATTCTGCTGAGGAATTCTGGGATGCTTAAACGCGAGAGGTAAATATGCAGGACCAGAAAGAGCATCCAATGGCTGCAGCGGTCAGATCTCTACTACAAAGAAGGAAGCATGCGCAGTTACAGAGTGGAGGGCCCAGAGTTCTGGCATCTCCCTGGACATGCGCCCGTTTGTGTGAGGAGTGGTTAATATGCATAACTTAACTGGTAAATAATTTAAAACTTTACATAAATATATACATCTTTTATGTGGCGGCATTCAGACATTAAACATCTTTTTCAGATAAAATAGATACTTGAAAAGACTCCTGGTTCTCAAGCCCAGTGTCCCCCACAGACATCTTGACAGACAGTCGGAGAAGCATGGTCGCATGTGAGCTACCATGTGGCTAACACCAGTGACCCCCTAACTATCTCTGGGGGGCACACCTCATCCCCAGGGCGCTGTCCAGAAGCATTGCTGGTGGCTTTACCACAAACCACAAGTGCCTACAACTCAACGCATCTCAGAAACTCTGGGGCTCTGCACTCCTGTCCATATGTGACACACCTCTCGTGTCCAGTCTTCTTCACTGATCTCAAAAGCAACTCAGAGGGCCGGGTATTTAACCCAGTGGTTCCAGAGCCTGCCTCAGAGTCCAGGGTTTGATTCCCAGTAACCACATACAACAACGCCGGGCATGGTGACCCACTCCCACCAGCAATCAGAACCACATTCCACAATGCCAGGCTTGGTGGTTCCCGCCTGTAACCCCAGCACTTGGGAGACAGAGGCAGGAGGATCACTGTGAGTTTAAGGCTTGCCTGGGCTACACAGTGAGCTCAGGGCCAGCCAGAACTACAAAGCAAGACTCTCTCTCAAAAAACAAAAACAAACAAAATAAGCAGCGCAGAATGTCCCCACAGCTTTTCTCTCCTTTGTCCACAAGATCCAGTCTTTAAATCCCAATTGTTGCTGCTGCAGCCAACGATCCCCCCAAGGCCTCCTCTCCCCAAAGGGTCAGTCAACCCTCGTCCTCTGTGACCTGGATTAAAACTGCAGCCTCAAAGCCATCCTCATCTACATTTCCCTCCTCCACCTTCCTGCAGACTCTGGACCTGAACCACGCAAGTCCTTCCCTGACTGAGCCGGGCAGCTCACTCCTGCTCTTTCTGTCTCTCCAAACTTCCATTCCCAGCTTCACACAGGGGCCTTCTTCAACCTCCTCCCCTTATCCCTCCCACACACCGCCTTCTACCTTCTCATTTCCTGACCACTCTGTCCCCCAGAGCCACCACTCTGCATGCCTCGATCAGGCACTTTCCCCACCTGATGATGTTCCCTTATCGTCCCAAGCCACCTTCAAACATCCCGTGGACTCTCTTTCCCTCTTGGCTGCCACAGCACATCTTTACCTGCCTCCAAGATTGCCCTTTGTCACCACACCTTGGGGACTTAATGACTGTGAGCTCTTCTCAAATAAGGGCTCCTGTCATGCATTTTCAGAGCCCTTTGCATGAAGGCCTGAGTGAAGAAGAGATGGCTTTTCTACCCTCTGTTCATACCACTCAGGAGCCTTAACTGGGGAAACGCGGGCTGAGGGAACATGAATCTCCCCTCTCCCTCTTGGGAAAAGCCAGCACTCTGCCCAGGGGAATCCCCTGCACTCCCATCCTGCATGGAGCCCCCGGGTCTCTGGGTTCTTATATCCAAACTGTGGTACTAGCAGTGGGACAGACAGCAGATACATTTCTGGGCAAGAATTCAAGATAGGAAAATTAGATGTCTCTAACCTCCCTAAAATTAGGTTTTTATAATTTTGAAATGCTATGAATAAATTCCCGGGATGTGGAAATACAGCAGTAGGGAATGTGATTAGGATTGTGGGAGCTGGTATCCTTTAGGTCTCCCGTACTCTCGTCAACTCAATCAAGTGTCACCTTAAATTGGAATATAAACATTTCTGATTCCTGTCCTCTTAACCCAACTGGATTGTGAGCATAAACTCTGCTTTTCCTTCCATTGAGTTAACTTGAGAACATGATGCTGTTCTTTAAATATGGGAGAATTATAATAAATACTTAATGACCAAGAATCAACTGTGGACATGTATGTCTATATATAAATCACTTTCTCTCATACTTTGCCTACAGCTTTTGCTTAAAAAATAGAAAGAGATGGAACCAATCAGGATTTACAAACAAGGTAGCAATATAGGTCTGTATAGATTCCCAAATGCATTTTGCTTTGGGCTCTGCCAGAGGCCAGGGGTAGATTGGTTGACTCCAGCAGGGATCTGCAGTGCTGTGCTTTCCCTTGACATTTTCTTCTGGGAGAACCTGGGTAGTGGACAGAGTGGCAGACATGGAAGCGTCACTGTGGATGGGACTCCACATCCAGGAGTCACTCCGGTGACTCTTCAGTATGTAAATAAGGATAATTGAAACCTTATAAATAGCTTTCCATAGTATGTTTCTTGCCAGAAGGGGTCTCTTAGTTGGAGCACAGTATAATCCGTCTTCAGTTTGCGACTTAAAAAGGGAAACAAAATAGCAGAAATAGAAAATTTTATGCAGCATCGTCTTTGATAAGTTCCTGTTTGTTGCAAAAACTGCTTATAAGTCGAGGGCAGTAAGAGCAGTGAAGGAGACAGCCACAGGTCGGTCAAGCTCTGTGTGGATTCGCCTTTATTACACAGGTGGGCTTTCAAACATCAGAAATCTCGTGTTCTTTCACCTGAGATGAGAAGCCTGCTTTCATCATGACATTCACACCGAATCCTCACTGATTAGCCAGTGAAATTCAGTGGATGACCCTATAGAATGAGTGAGCGGGGAAATAAACATAACATGCTACCCTATTCATCACCTAGAAGCAAATAAAAACATAATTGGGCTTTCAGACCCAGTTTAACAATCACGTGCTCATGGCTGGTTATCTTTTTAAGTATATATCTTCATTATGTTCTATACCAAGTGCTCAAATTATGAAAGAGGTTACACATGCTTATCATTCTTTAAAAGTATAGAACTTGCTACAGAAGTTTGATACTCAGTAGTCCTTCTCCAAGGTATTTTGGGATCCGAGACCTTTGAGAGCTCTCTCACATGAATTCAGGACAGCATTTTTCTTGGCACTACACAATTACGAAATCCAGAAAATTTTAGCAGAAAATTTTGAGCAACTTACTACATACACACACACACACACACACACACACACACGCACTTTATTAAGAAATTATTTTCTGAGACAAAATCTCAGTATGTCTTCCAGGCTGGCCTTGAATATATAACCCAGAATCTTAAACTCACAGTGATCCTCCTGCTTCAGCCTCCCAAGTGTTTGGATTACAGGCATGAGTCACCATACCCAGCAAATTACTGTGTTTTTAATTGGAAGTTCATCTTATGCTTATCAGAGCAACTAAAAAAACACAAAAATTCTTTAAAAAATATGAACAGGAAGGCAGACCAGCAGGCTTTAAAATCAAAGATTCTAAACTTGGACATGAGTCTCACTAACTTGTTACTTTAAACCAAGACTGATTTACAAAGGGTGAGTCCACCAGGCTCTCTGAGCCTCAGCCTCCTGATCCATAAAACAAGACTGAAACAGCACTAACTTTCTAGGATGCTTGGGAGAATTGCATGGAAAGAAGTAATTATAGTGTGTACCTTGGTAAGCTTTTGCTCCCTATTTCTTATTATTATTTTAAGTAGATGAGATTAGTGGGCTCGAGAGGCTAACTCCCAAACAAATTTCTAGTGAATTTGCAAAGTATTAAATAAGCCTCAATACAGTGGAGTCAGATAAAAAGAATATCATTGCATCTTAGATTAATTTAAGTATTTTGAGAATAAATCATTTCTCTGAATTTCATGCTTTTCATTATATACGTATTTAATATGTACAAACATGACATGCTCCTTAGTGTTTTTGGGGGGGTTGTTTGTTTTTTGAGACAGGGTCTCACCCTATAGTTCAGGCTTGTCCTAAACTCAGCCTGGAACTCAGCAATCCTCCTGTCTCTGCTTCCCAAGTGCTGGGACTACAGGCTTGAGCCACTACACCCAGCGTTGTTGTATGTGGTTACCGGGGATTGAACCTGGGACCTTGAGCTTGCAAGGCAGGCGCCAGAACCAATGAGCTAAATCCCTGGCCCATATTTATTAGTTTTGCAGGAAACCAGCCCTACAATGGGACTTTACTGTTACATGATCACTGTGAGAGGCTCCCTGGGGAAGCTTCTGTTGCCTTCCCTGAGGTGGGCAGTACTTCCACACCCCTATCATAACCCTGTGGTCAACAGAGAACAAACTTCAAAATACAGAGTCACTGCTCTTTTCTGAGCCTCATCTCTGAAGCGAGAAGACTCAACGGTGAGATGGAAATGAAAAATATGGTGACTCCTTAAATTTTAAAAAATATATTATAGTAAAAGACAATGCCATTAGTCACCCTCAAAATCCTCCCCCTCACTTCCAATACACTTAGATATATCATTCGTGTCACTTTCCGAAGCAGTTCTGGAAGTCCTCTCTCATGTTTCTAGTCATACTGTAATGGCTGTCTCGATGTTCTAAATAAACTAAAAATGTCTACCTTTCATTCTTACTTTGGACTTCTGGGAAAAACCAGAAGTCACATGGCCCCAGATTGAATGACTAACGTGGATGAGGACATGCCATCATGTTTTCATAAGACTGTCTTTCTGCTGGGTGGCATTTGGCAGCAGAGATCACTATATTTTTTATCATATCTAACAAAGACAATCAGGCAAGAAGACCTCCAGAACTGCTTCAGATATCACCAAGCATACGAAGCTACAAAGAATGTGTTTAAAGTGAGGCAGAGTACTTTGAGGGGAATTGTTAATGTGCCTCTTACTATAAATTTTTAAAATTAGTATTCATTGTATATTTTGGCCATTCTCTGTAGATGGTCCTCTTGGGGGCCATTTCTCATTCTCATACCCACTAGCAACCACACTGCTGAAAATAGGTGCTTAGAGGAATTGACTCCTCTATTTCCTTGACAAGTAGGGTTAGTACCATGGACGAACTACAAATTCACCTCCAGAAATACATGGTGCAGAATGGAGTCAATCCTATGCCTGGACAGCACTTCAGGACCTGGAGGTAGAGGAACCAGGGGCTCTGCCTCAGAGACCCAAACTCGGATTCTACTGCTTAGCATGCCCGGTTGTTTCTGCCTATAAAATGCGACAGTCTCCTCTATCTCCTATACCTAGCTTCTTATCCTCTTTTAAGGTGAAAATTAAAGAAGACAACAGATGAAAAAAATAACACATTAAAAGACACAACTTACCATAAAAATACCCTGAGTATTACTCTGCTGTGTCAAAGAAATGGGATGATCACTTAATTCAAAGGGGATTTAACATGTTGGCTCTGAGGGGGCCAGAGTGTCAGAACTTCCCATGCAGGTGTCTGATGACCTGCTGACTCAGCTCTGCACCATGTAGATACACAGGTGTTAATTGCACACCAAATCTAGACTCACAGCAACCAAAACTGAGAGTGGGGGGTGGGGAGAGAAAGAGACAGAGAAAGACACAGAGAGAGAGAGAGAGAGGTGGGTCCATCACACAAATCTACAAGTTTGTCTTTTGAAAGGCAAAGACAGCTAAGCTTTCACCACCAATTATATCACTTATAATGTACAAGTTGCATGAGTGTGTGTGTGTGTGTGTGTGTGTGTGTGTGTCTGTATGACTCTGGACCTTAATAAAGTGAGGTTTTATTCAATTCACTACAGAGCTTGTTGGAACTGTAGCTGAGTACTCCGGATCTGCCTAGCCTGCTGCTACAACTTCTCTTGCATGAACAGCTTACTCATCCTGCTTTCCAGCCAGAGGTGACACAGTGATTCACAGATATCATGACACTCTTTTGAAACAGGCTAAAAGAAATCATACAGAGAACTTCTTCTGTAATCCAGAAAGACAAAATAAATTTATCAAACCAAATACCAGGGAAACAGTTGCAGCAGTTAGCAAATGAAACAGTATTGGCCTCGTAATGGCCAGGAATCCACGGAGCACCTTCCTAAGACCTCGGGTTCTTCTCCCTTTCGGAAGTTCATATCCAATTTTTTGTGACCACTGTTAAATATTTAACTGGACTGAGTCCATCGACTGGCTGTACTTTGATACCACAAAATCTTTTGAAATTCCAATTATTCAGTTCACTTGTTTTCAGTTAGCACAGTCGCTGCTAACCTAGGGTAAACTAAGTCTCCCTGGACTCAAAGAGAAGGAAGAAGGAGGCCAAAAGGACTGAGAGGCCTGTTGTACATCTTATTCTGCCAGCTACCAGTTTGGGTCAGGCCTATAAAATAATGGACATTGGTGTTTAAGTGTTAACCAGCAGCCAGGTGCTGAGAGAATGCTGAATCAGCCCTGCAGACGAGGGAAGAGGAAGCAGAGTTTGGTTTATAGGCTGAAGCCAGCACAGGAAACAGAACCTGGCGAGAGTTATAGATTGCTCAAGGCGGGCACAGGTGGATGGAACTGCAGGCCAGGTCAGAAAGAGAGAAAGATTTATGTCCTGCACAAAAGAAAAGGCAGAAGAAAAATCACCAGTCCGGCCGGGCAGCAACTGGAGTGAACGAAACAGCTGTTCATACTGGGAAGGAATGGTCAGGTAAGCCGGACTGCAAATAGCAATCAGAAGGCCATCTGCTGACCTGGGACGGCACACCCTCAAGGCATGGAACAAGCCCCATGTCCCAGGATGCCCCTGAAAGGGGCCATCGCTGGCCAGGCAAGTGAGTGGCACCAGGATGAGGTGTTCGAGTAGCACGAGCCCCATGCAAGAAGTTGCTCAGCAAGTTCCCTGCCAAACACAAAATGTGATGAAAACACATTGCTGTCTTATTTGAGGATTTGGCTAAAGCATTGCACCTGGCCACTCAAAAAGCACGAATCCAAGAGCGCTAATCCATCCTGTGCCGGTGCTCACTGCTCATCATTGGTCCCAGCAATTAGGGGGAGGCAGCAATCAGCAGACATGTGCTTGACTTGGGACAGCGGCAAGCCTGGCCAAGACACCGTGCTGCAGGACCCCGAGGATTCGCAACCCAAATGCTGGAGAGTGGGTGGGGTGTCCTCATCTGTGGAAAGCAGCCCACTGGAAGCCAGAAGGGGCACAGAGAGGCAGGAGGATGCAGGGTGGGAACTGGTGGTGACCTTGCCTTCGAGGACAGCACAGCCAAGGAGAAATACCCACGTGAGGAGAGCTGTGCGCGAAGGACACCAGCAGCAGCGGGGTCCTACCCATACTAATGACAGTCATTATAGTCCTCGTGCCAATGGGCCAGATCGCAGACAAAAGGTAGGAGGAGAGAGAGAAAAGATTTATGTTGTAACACAAAATACAACGTGCGAGACCAAATGTCACTAAAGAGCCAGTTGATAACTGGTAGGCGAGCCCAGCAATCAGAAGGAGATGGTACAAACTGTCTCACTAAGATTAATAACGGCGCTGGGACATGATTAGCAGCTGAAATGCAAAGCTGGAGTCAAACCCATTGACATTCCTCCCTTCTTTCCTCAACTCACATCTTACTGTATCTCTATCTTCATGCAGTTGCAATGTACACACCCACACACCTATAGAATACATGCACGTGAGGATGGAAAGAAGGAAGGAAAGCACTATGTTTATTGAATTCTTATCAAATGCCCAGCACTCCTTGAAATCTTCTATCCATTTTAACTCATTTAATATCCACCATGCCCGGGAGGTAGAGACTGTTTCTATCAGCCCACCTTTAAAAGTCCTTTTTGTGTTTCTGTTTTTGTGGAATCCTCATTTGCACCGAGGAGGATGCAAAAGCAGAGTGTGCATGATGACTAACGGCTAATACGCTTGAGCTAAGCTCTGAACCAGGCATCCCAGGTCAGGCTGGCAGGGCCCCTAGCACCCTGTAGCCCCTGCGACACTGAAATCCGAAGAGAAACCCCAGTGGAAGAGTTGGTGCTCCTCCCCGAGCCCCTCATGAGCAGCATGCTCTTCCATTCTCCACTCTGCAGCTCACACACGTCCTGTCTTCTAGGATTTCATCACCTCAGCTCAGTCTCTTAAGATGCAGGAGGCCAGATGGCCGCTCACCAGACCCAGCTTCTTCCTGGACCCAGGTGAGGGGCCCACCTCCCCCACATTGTGAAGCCTCAGAAGCCACACGTGGGGTCAGTGAAATCCCTGTGGAGGGTCCTAATCCAGGGCCCTGCTTCAAGGAGGACCACCATCAGCCTGGGACTCCCATCTGGGTCTGCACGTCAATGGGAAATAAACTTCCACTCACGATTCCAAGTCACTGTCATGGGAGCAAGTCCCACAACCATCAGCTCACCATGTATGTGAACTTCTACAGACCCAGCTCTGCACTAGGTTCTGTTTGTACGAACTGGCTCCCAACCTTAAAGGAATTACAGAAAAGGAAAAGGAGGGAGGCAAATAACATAAGTTGAAGATGAAAATTATGCAGTAAAAAGTATGTGAAATATTCTCTGGCAATGCAGCTGGAAGCATACAGCCCAGAAGATCCATAAGAACTAAGGTGATGTCTGGGAAGAGCCGGCTGTAGCTCATCAGAGAAAGCTTTCCCACTACGCCCTTCCAGCCCTGGATTTTCCTTTTTTGTCTCCCAAGTATACTCCAAGCCTTAGGATAGTCAGAGAGATTGTACTAAGAAAAGTCCATCATGGTGCCTCCCACACGACACTCTCTTTCCAAGAACTTGTCCCCTCCTTGTCCCGTGTTAAGGAAAGATGGTCCTGCTTGCTCAGGGGCAAAGATGAGCTCAGCTTTCCTCCTCATCAGACCAAAGGCAACCCAGTCTCCAGACTGAGCAGTGTCTTAAGGGGAGGTCTGACGTCAGACACCTCCCAGTGCCAGTTAACAAGGCAAATCTGATCACCTTTCCCAGCGTTGAACGGGGGACCTCAGAGCCCTGTTAGAGGAGGCTGAAACAGAGTGGGCAAAGAGGATCCGAGGCAGGTCCTGTGCAACACGCTGAGGGTGGATCCTACTCCCGAGAGGTGAGCCAGTCAGCTTCCCAGCAGCCAGCAGCAGATTCTGGCTGATTGAAGCAGAAAGGGCTCTTTCAAGGCTAATGAGAAGATGATAGAAGTCTCTGTCTTCGTCAACTCAGCTGCTCTAACGAAGTCTTTTCTAGACTGGGCCTCATCGCACTCAGAGGTCTAGAGAAATGCTGCATAGGCCACGGGCGAGATGTCAGGAGGCTGGTTCCTAGTGAGAATCCACTTGATAACTCACACATACAGTTTACTTCCATGTCTCACAAGGCAAGAAGGAAGGAGAACTCTCTGGGCTCTCTTCTTGTAAGCGCGATAACACCAACATACGGGTGGGGAAATCATCCCTCGTGACGTCATCAAAGTCCGCCAACCACCGAATGACGCTACTTTGGGCCTCAGGGCTTTGACGTATGGATTCTGAATGGCCACCAATGTTTAGTCACAACATTCTTGAAAGAAAAGAGGCTCTGTGGCCAGGAACCACACCCCAAATCACCCAACAGAGCTGCCTCACAAGGGCACTCACTCCTCTGATGTTGGCAGCCTCGCCCTCAAAGGGCTGCTCCTGTCAGGGCCAGACTCTACTCTGCCCATCTCATACTTGTCACCCCCACCTTATGCCTCCATCATTTCTGATGATACCGGACACACACACCAGCCCACTCGAGGGACAACAGGTTCATCTCCAAGTGCCTCTCAGCGCCTGACCATGAATCGAGTATTATGGTAAAAGAAGCCATCAGTACCTGATAAATGACAAGGAATTTCCACAGAATAGGACCAAGAACAGGACAATGCCTGCAGAAAAAAAAAATCTGTAATCACTGTACAATAACCAAATAACCAGACGTTAGTGACTACATGCATCCCTTCATTGAATCTTTATCATTACCTTATCTTTCTGATTATTACTTTACTGGAAAGGTTATTGTTTCCTTCATTTTATAAAGGTAGAAAAAGCCTGGACTTAAGTAAGTTGTCCAATTTCACTCACCAAGTGACTTGTCGGAACAAGACGCAAGCTGTCGATTACGTCTCCAAAGCTCATGTTCATGTCACTTTCAAATCATCTAAAGCAGATACTCCCCTGCCCCCTACATGCTCATGTGAAATGCCACGAAGAAAAAAAAGAAAGAAAAAACCTCCCAGAGTCCATTTCTCCCCCTACTTACTCCATCCTCCTCCACTCCCCCACCAAAAAAAAAAGTTAATAATGGAAAGACACATGACATATCCACCACAGATTACTGTGGCAGTCCATTCAGTTAATTTCAAAAAAAAAGATGATGCTAATTATTGGAGATAATGAAAACTTGCTCTTCAACCACAGCCCAAGGGGGAATAGTCCAATTGATTAACAGGGATTTCAACCCACGCATTCAATTTCTCTTGCTCGTTTTGTAACGGATGGGAAAAATTGGTTTGTAGCTAGAGATTTTTGAGAGCTAAGTGTCTAAGACACTGAAGGGAACCATCTCATTAAGTCCTGGTCCTGGGTAGGCAGACTCTCAAAACCAGAGGCAAAGCCAACGGCAGGTAAATTCACTACAGGCAGTATTTAATGAAAGTTTGCACTTTATTAGAGCGTTCTTCCTGAATCCTCAAAAAACTTTTTTCTCTTTCTTTCTAACCATTCATTTTTCTTTTAAAAATGTAGCATGGAAACAGTTAAAAATAAATCTAGGATTTGCAGAAGAATAAGAATTTAATCATGGCAGCAAACTAAACCCCAGAGACAATTTTAGTCTCAAAGTTAAAATATGGTGTATCAAACTCAGAGTAAATTGACTTTTCACAGAATTCTCTAACATAATGCATAATAGTCATGCACTTCCAGAGAAGCTCCTGGGTATTGGTCCAGAGCCCACAACCAGCAGGAAGATCATAGTGTATGTTGAATAAAATTATCCATTCTAAAGGTCCTCGGCTATCTTGAATATTTTATTAAAAACCTTTTTGTGGTGGAGACCAACAGGGATCTCCTTCTCCTAGGAGCAAGCTGTCAACGGCAGTAGAATTGAGAACCAGACAGACTCAGGCTTAATTAGGCCTCCCCCACCTTCAGATCCACATTTCTTTCCTGACCATCAACCTTGATAAATAATCATACAGCGGGATTCATTTCCCCAAACCTTTCACAAAAAAGCACAAAGGTGGCCAGGTAAAGAAAAAAATAGAAATGTAGCAATGGCTTTCAGAACTCAAGACAAATAATTAGCTAAGTACTACTAATAATGTAATCATAACAATGAAATCAGAAAACCCACCACGGTGTCTTCAAAGGGCACTTGGCAAAGTGAACCCTGTGGCTCAGACTCCATACCTCTGCTTCTCTAGTCAAAGCTCACCTGGACAACTCAGCAGAAGTGGCCTCCAATTCCTAGATTTAATGGAAAAATCTCAAAGTCAGGCAGGCATCCCTGAGCTCAAGTATGTGTCCTTACTCTGGGTTAAGAAAATATCATTGAAGCCAACATTGCGGATCAAGAGAAAATTGTAATTTAATCATTGCAGTATAAAGAGAGTAAAATCAACAGCCCCCCATGTGGGTGACAATATTGATAAATCGTTATTCTTTATGCCAAACCCACATTTTTAGTGTTGCTAGTTTTGGTTCTCGGCTTCCCATACTTTTATATCCTTAAGGATGATAGCTTTTCCTCCATGATATGACCAAGCGCAAGAGGACCAACAACATCAGTTGCCTCTGACTTTATGGCAACTTTGGATATCCTCACTTGGGGACACACTTCTTCAGTTAGTCTACCTTTGGCAACAATTTTTACAGTGGCGCATCTTACAAATAACTTAATATGAGTGTAGTTCCCTTTGAAAACCGTGTGCATATCTAATTCTCCCTGAGTTTCATGATACACAACACATCTGTTATTTCAATGATAACAGATGTTATACTGAAATTGGAATAACTTGTGAGTTAACTGTATTCAAAACTTTATAGTTACACACGTTCCAATAACTTAATCCTCCACCATTATCTCTCCAAATTGATTTAGCCTTGCAGAAGTGGGGGAAAATCAAATATTCATTGTGTTTGCTTTGTGCATATATACAAAAATCGCATTGTGATTTATCTCTCTTGGTATTAATCCTGTATTCCTTGGAAAGACAGGGCAGAAATCATAACAGCATCAACAATCCGTCCTCTCTTGACTCATGAAGATAAATTTCACGGCCAATTCAAGATTATGATGCATGCGTCTGTGTGCAAGCTCTTCTTACCGATTTGGAGGAGCCTTATAAATCCGATCTGCATTTCTAGCCACTTACAGTTTAAGTAAATGACCTTTCCTCTTCTCTCAAGGACACAAGCCAACCTCCACCTACCCACTGTATCTTTTCTTAGGAAAGTATCTCCCTCCTCCCAAAGCTGGCCACCTTTTTCTCTCTCAAGCTTTTCTTCTGTCTTGTTTTCCCCCCAAATTCATAGATTGCAAACCCCGTGCCAAAAGGTGTGAGTTACAGTCCAAATCCAGCAGGAGCCAGTGGGACAGTCTGGGAGGGAGGATACAGTCAGAAGACGTCCTCTTGTAGTACTTTCCATCCTGGTACTGAGTGGAAGAGTTATACAACAACATAATTGGGGGAGTAAAAATACTCCATGGAGTTCTGTGTTTCTGACCACATGCAAAAGGGCTCAGGCAAGGGAGGAGCAAGAGAGCTGCAGGGCCAGAAAGCACCACAGGGCAACACAGGTCAGAGGTGGGCCTGGGGAGAGCGCTGGAGTTTGGGCTTGCAGAAATGTGGTGAGCAGACACAACACAGCCGGTCCAGAGGGAACCTGGAAGCCAGACATGCAGAAGAGCCCACGTTCAGTGGGCACAGAGGATGCCAGGCCCTCTTCTGTTGGAGGGATTATGTTCTTTTCCATTTTCAACCCTTTGTTCACAGCCCTCCAGATAAAACACATGGAAATGCTGATCTTTTGTGTGTCATCAAACACAGCTCATCATGCAGAAGGCTTTGAAACCAGACTGCCTGGGTTCAAATCCCAGTCTGGCTACTTTCTGTCTGGGAAGGTCTTTTAACTTCTCTGTGTCCCAGACCAGCATTTCTTTCCTGCAGGAAAGAAATGTACAGGGTTCTTAGAATAGAATCTGTAGTATTTGTTATATTACTGTAATCACTGGGCTGTGTCCCTTTATTAGAGCTGGTTTCAAAGGGTTGGTACTCCTGTGGCCATTTGGTGAAAGAGACATCCAGCCACCAGTCACCTCCTGTCCTCCACGCAGATCCATTTGCATGGGTCTCCTTTCATCTGAATGATGTTTTAAGGACAAATGCCACCTCACAGAAACAGCCTCTTTTACCATCTTTGTTTGTGGCAGTACTGGGGATAGTTTGAATGCAGGGCTTCTGTATGCCTTGAACTACACCGTAGTCATTGTTTATTTTGAGACCGGATCTCACTACATCACAAAGTTGCCAGGATGGGCTTTAACTTGTGATCCTCCTTCATGAGCTTTCTCAACTGCTGAGACGGACAGGCCTGCATCACCATGCTTGTTTTTACTTTCACCATCTTTGAATGGTCCTTAATTTCTCCAGAAAACATAGACCTTTTCTATAAATATAATGCTGGGTCCAATAGGCACACAGGGAAAGCCTGGTGAATGGAAGTTGACGACTTGGCGTTCTCACCGACAGGTGCCTCTCCATCTGCACTGTGTCCCTGCTAACGGCTGGTCAGTAAACCTTCTCCCCATCTGGTGTAAAACCCTAATGGAGAGTGACAAATTTCATCCACATTCTCAGACAAGAGAAAATAGGATGTGCTGTGTACACTAGATGAGAAACAAAATAGCAAGCATTTAAAGAAGATAGAAACAAGGTAAAACAGTAATTAAATATGTTATCTGTAGCAAAATTCTCCTAGAAACAGACTCTGAAAGTCTTAAATTCAGTTCTAAATCAGTTGGTGTTTAAAAGTCTATCTGGTTTGACTACATGCAGAAAACCCACTTGGGGAGCAGATCCTCTTTCTGAGCACATAAAACTGAGGAAAATGGCTTCTTGTTACTGAAAACAAACCCCAGGGTTAAATTCCAAGGGCCAGAAAGTGCCAGCAAGAGCCCAGGGAGCCCAAAGGGCCAGCAAAGGGTGTTTCATGCCATAAATACAAGTTTAGATAAACTAAGGGGCTTATGTGAGAGCCTGGGTGATCACCTTTGGAGAGGAGGCTGAGGGGCTGGTGTAGAAGGGTGGGAAGTAACTTATCAGGCCACCATGGCCTGCGGAGGTGCAGGACACCAAGAGATGGGTTTTGCTGTTGTCCTATTGCACCTCAGATGTTAGCGCACCCTTCACCAACCAGTTGCCTGACTTCCGAAGACCAGGAACTCCTGGGCCACTTGTTTAACCTTTCAAAAAGAGCGGCACAGACCCTGCATTCTCTCAAGGAGATGGGAGTGAGTTCTGGGCACAGCCAGAGGTTCACGGGACATTCTAAGGAGAGATTTTAAGGATCCCCAAGCTGGGCTGATTGTCCTTCCTGGCTGGGTTCTCTTGGAGCCACTGCCAACTACACCATTCCACTCACTTGGGGCAGGAGCTGGGGACCTCCAGACCCCGAGGATGCTATTGGCGGAGGACCATGAGTGCTGCTGTCCTCTCTAAGAAACCCTGCCCTAAGCCCCAGCTCTCCTCCCACTTGGCCATGAGCTCGGCTCCACCTTCTTAGAACACCAGGCCTCGCCTACCGCAGAGCACAACCTCTGCACAGGTAGCAGTGTCTCCACTGCACATGTGGGGACAGAGCCAGCTGCCTCCGTTGTAACAGGGGTCCCCCTGCCCTGCAGCACCCTGCATCCAGCATGACTGGCTGAATGAGTTTCCAGGTGTAAATGGAGTCTCCTACACCTCTCTGTCCCCTTGTTTTGACTGCTGGCTCCCTCCCGCACACCATTCACCCAGCTGGCATTTCCAGACCCAGACTCGTGTTCTCCTCAGGGTGTCCCTGTCCCCGCCAGCCTGTCTCCTCCCACCAGCCCAGGCGCATTGCTCCTGAATGTTCTCAAAACCCATCTGTGTAGACTACCCCTATAGGAAAGAAGTCTACAGTGGGTAGCACCATCCCTCACGGAGGGCCTAGAACATACCAGGCGCTTCTCCAAAGATGGCAGGATGAGGATCACCCTCCAAGGGCTACGCTCTAGAGGATGCTGGTGGGGACCGATAGAAAGCGTAACTCAGCCATGAAAATCTTCATAGAACAAGAGATCCCTGCAACTGAAATAAGGCCTTAGGGAGAATGAGGCATTAGCTGGACCAGAGAGAGCAGGAGAAAGGGAGAAATAGCACTTAGTTGGCAGGTAGCACATGCAAGGGGCAAGAAGGAAGAAAGCACAGTGTGTTCCGGAAGGAGACAGAGGCTTCCAGGGGCATGGCCAACACCGGAATACAGCCAGAGCTGAACCATGAAGAGTCTTGCAAACTTGGCCAAAGACTGAGCCCCTTATTTGGGGGTCACGGTTTATACCTAGATGTCTTCCATAAAGGACACGTGGGACTTTTGGAAGATGATTGGATTATGGAGCTGATAGATGACTTTCTGTGGAGAGCTCAGGTCCAGCTGGATGAGGCTGGTCACTGGGGGCCTGGCCTGCAGGGAGATTTTTCCACTCTGGCCTGTCCCTGTGCTGTTCTATCTGCTTTCTGAATGCCATGTAGGAGCATCTATTCCTCTGCTGTGTTCCTCTGCCATGCTGTCCTGCCATGGGGCCATCAGACTACGGATTTAAATATTTACAAACTGTGAGTCAAATAAACCTCTCCTGAAAATGTTGGGTATGGAGTCTCATGTCTCAGACACAAGAATAGCAGCTAAGACACTGGGAGACACTGGGAAGCCTTAGAAGCATTTTTAGCAAGGGGCTGATGCCAGTTTGTTTGAGAAAAGTCCTCCTGGTCCCAAACTGAGGAGAGAGAGGCTGGAGGCCACCTCACCAGGGAAGTGGTCATTGACAAAGGCACCAGAGCATCTGAGGGGAGGACAGAAGGAGGCGCAGGAAGAGGGGTCATTCCCAGGTTTTAATCCAGGTAGCAGGAAGGACTATGATTCCTCCAAGTGAGACAGGGACCTAACAGGAGGAACAGGTTTAAGCATGCATCTGAAGAGCCAATGAGATGTGCAACGGGAGACATCAGTGAGCTGGACGTGGACTAGGGCTCACCTTGTGCTTTGTCCTAAGATAACAAACTTCACTTCTTGTGTGAAACACAGAGTATACGTTCCTCTCTCTCTTCAGGCCTCCTGATCTCACTCACATGAAGGGAATCAGAAAAAGCAAGAAGATAATTGTGCCCCTTTTTATGCTGAAGAGTAGTCTTTTTTCAAAGACTGGCTCCTCGGCCCAAGCCTGCCCTTAAGTCTTATCAGCTAGAAGGTGATCATGTGACCAGCCCAAAGCACTTTTACCCAGAAAGGCAGAACGGAAGCCATGAGTGGCTGTGACCAATCAGAGCCCAAACCCGGGGACTGGGGAGGAACCTGCCTCCCTGTGCTCATTGTTACCCAAGGATTAAGGGACAAAAGCCACCTTCAGGATGAGCTAGGTTCTGTGGTGGCACCAGAAAACAGTGGAGTCCTTCTTGCTACACGTTCAGCACAAGATGGTAAGGTCGCCAGCGGCCAATGGCCATCTTTGTGGGCACCAAGCTCACAAACGACCCAGCTTCTCTGTGCTTCCTTGGTTGTGGTGGAAGGAAAGGAAAACTTCTGATATCTCACACTGATGCTGAACTATTACAAAAGTAGTCACAGGTCCCTCTCCACCATGAAGGGTCAGGAGTGTGAGTCTTCCAAGCAGCCAGAAAGAGAGGAGACCCAGCTAGTGGACAGCAGACTTAATGACTACCCAATCTTCAAACTACAGAGACCCAGGGCTGACCCTGGCCTGGAAACCTCTGTCTCATTTCATCTCCTCTCTTCTTTGATTGACAAACAATCTGTCTTTCCAATGAATTAGAAATGCCTTCCATAGCATCTGGCTCCTGTCCTTCACCCTCACCAAACTGCTTTTCAGCTTCCCAATGCTAGACCTTCAGCTATTTAAAGATAATTATCATGCCCCCTCAGGTCCTCATTTTTAACAAATTAAATCAAAATTTCAATTAGTAGTTCAAACTTTCGAGCATCTGAAAATGCAGGGGCATTAAAGTGGAAGTTTGGAAAAGTAGAACCATTTGGATTAGCTTCCAAGAAGGAGATCCAAACTGACACGTTGGATCAGACCAAAAGATACCGGATAAGAGAGGCAAGCTCCTATCTGAAACTCAGGACGGAGGACCAAATCATATAAGATGTCTTTTTCTCCTCTGAATCAAATTAAATGTGAAATTCTCATTCCTCAGTTGCCACTCACTTCCAGCCTGATAGAGTGAAGATATTTCTGCAGTCACCTTCTTTGACTATTGGAGGTAGCGCAAGGAAAACACACAATGAAAGCTTGAAATTCCTCTGATTCTACTAATTGACTCATCTTATGTTTAGACAAGTGTTATTTGAAGCTGAATTACCAAGTCTTAATTCAAACGGAGACTCTTAGAATCTGCGACTAATGAATCTTTCTTTCTCAGAAGCGTTTCTTAATACAGCCACTTAACGAAACAGCCAGAAGAGAGAGCAAATACAACTTCCCTCCTTTCTGGGATGTGCTTATGAATTGTGGGTTAATTGCATAACAAGGGAACTGGTTAACACCTGCCTGTAGAGTTACATACTTCCAGCCATATATCATCTCCTACCTGATACAGACTTTGTTGAAACCAGGGTGTTTTACCAGGACTGGAAGGTCAGTCCCATTTGTCAAAGTGGGCACAGTCCCTTTGTCTCAGACAGCCTTATCTGGGTTGTGGAGTTGCTCAAGGACATCGTCTGCCTTCCCATCAGCACAACCTTGAGAAAGCTGAGCCCTGGGAGCAGCGGGTCTTCTTCCTCATTTATTTACTTCTAGCATCTGCTTGTGTCCTGATTAGCAAGCCAGAGTCTACAGGCTGGTAAGACAAAGACAGCCACCACTGGCAAGGACCTAGGAATACGGTTCTGCAGGATGCTCTCACGACACAAAATTCTTTCTAGGGTTCTTAAAGTCATGCTCATTCTGTTGGAGAGGAGGTGCTGAAGGTCTCTGGAGGTCAGCAGGTGGGGGTGCTGTCATTGACGAAAGGGAGGCTCACTCATATTCAATAGGGGTACAAAGAGCAAGTTTTCTTGTTTTATAAATGTTTGTTGAGCACTTACTATCTAGCAAGGCCTGACAGACAGGAAAAACCACAGTGATGAGTGTAACAGTTCTGTTGCCTGTTACTTCAGTGGAGTCACTGGAGATTAGTCACATCTATCATAATCCAGGCAGGGCTTATTATGCACCTAGCTCTGGTCTATAAAATTATATACTTCACCCCATTTGACAGATGAGAAAACTGAGCTATCCAGAGATAGAGAAATCTGTCTTCAGTCCCACAGCCAGTCAGTGGCAACACCAAGAGCAAACAGAGGCAGGTGAGCAGGCCACAGCGCCCCTCAGCAGACCCAGGAGATTTGCACACTTTCAGCCACACACCCCTCAGGCAGAGTGAATGTTTCTCGGCCCTGCGCTACCAGTCACAGCTCTGAGTTTCTTTCACACTGTTCTCAGGTACATATAACTCTCTCTCTCCCCTAAGGGGAGAGCTCAGGGCAAGGCTCGTGCAGGACTTGATTGTAAAAGAAGTTTCTTCCATGGTATCCAGTGATAAAAGACATAGCCAGGACACCTAGTTACAGAGTCACGTGCTCAGGACCAGCGAGGCCTTCGGGAAGCACAGCGGCACATGGAAAGAGAGAAACTGAGGCCCACAAGGACAGCTTCCCCTCCTCCCCCCACCCCCAGGTCACACTAAAGAGTGGTCCTGGACGGAGGCAGCCAGGTTATGTCTCCTGACCTCTCCCAGAGAGGCCGGATCACAAGGAGCCCGGCCAGAGGCAGCCAGCAAAGAACATGCTTTTTATACTTCTGCCATTTAACCAGAATCCTTTGTTCCAACAGAAGTATTTTCCCTTCAACAAAAGCATTCACAACAATAACTGCATTGCTTCCTGTACAGAAAGTCTGGATTTCCCTTATTTGCAGCAATGTGGGTTTACTCCGTACTTCCTCCCCTGGTGATGGTGATGCTGCGAGGGGAGAGGTGATGTCAGGCTACCTTTCCTTAAACCAAGAGCTGGTGCTTTCGGTATGACCAACTGTCCCTCCTAAGCTATGGATTTGCAAAAATGGTTCTTTTTTTCCCTTGCACCGAACTCAGTCGTTTTTGAATCATCCAGAATATGCAGACACATGAGATCTTTGAACTAAGGAAAATGTGATTGTAAAACTGGCCCTCTCTCCAGTCTGCGCTGGACAAAGGGGGCGGCCAGTTAGGGGACTTCTGTTGCTCCTCTCATTAGCACGCTCCCTGCCAGCATTCTCCCTAAAAATAGTTGTCACGCAGCCCTTGGTGGAGCCCGGGCTCAGGCAAACAGGCCCGCTCCCTGCACCAGGATTCTGTTCAGCCGCTTCTTAAGTTACAGGAATTGTAACGAAATTAGAAAGTTCGCCACTTTGTTCCTCGTGAAGAAAAAGCTTTCAAGCCAGAGTTCCTGAGACACAGGTTCAGCTCAGTTTGGAAAGAACAGGGAAAATGTTGTTTTTGCTTCTGGGCAGAGAAATGTTGAAGTTTGAGGAGACTGAGAACAAATGGAACCTCCTACTTATGCGCGCTTGGGTAGTCAGTTTCTTCACTGGGCTATTTCCTTTTCCATGAGCCTGTCTGCTAATGTTTTATCAGCGCGGGCCCAGAGAATGATAAATGCTGCCTTGTAGTAAAAGGTAAAGATCCCTGAAAAACGCGTTCTCTTGTTTCCCAGCCCAGCTCCACGTTGTAAAGTGTTTTTATTTTTCCACATATAAAGCTCTAATGATTCTCGAACAGACAGTAGCGAACGCCAAGTAAATAAACAATTGAAAATCTGGTCAGCCAGATCCAAGGAGGGTTTCCTCGGCATCCGTTCCAAATTCCTCATCTTATTTTTTAGGCTTGGAGCCTTTAATGGAGTCTCGGATTTCCATATTTCTAGCCTCAGCTGTTGAGAAGTTTTAAATACGAATTCTGCTTGCATTTTTTTTAGTACGTTTTCTTATTTATTTTATATTTTTAGGGTACTTTCCCTCCTACTAACTCACTATGTGTCTCACATCAAACAGGCTGTGTTTCTGGGGACCACTGAGGACAGGGCTTATCATTGGGGCCCCGGCAATAGCACCCACGATTAGTTTTTCTACACAGCTGCTGCTATCATGATGCTGCCTTGCCCAAGAAGTATTATTATACCCTTACCAAATACTTGTATGTGTATATTCGAGAGTGATTAAGCAATATAGGAAATGTTTTAAAAATTTAGTGCATTATGGTAAAAGACACACTGCATTTAATTTAATGCATTTAAAATCCAATGCATTACATTAAAAAGCACAGTGCCATTAGTCCCCTACAAAATACTGACTGCCCCTTGCTTCAAACACGCTTATCCCATTGTTCTGGCCTCTGTCTGAAGCAGGTCCAGGGTCCTCTTTCATGAATGTCTTTAGCTGTGCCATTGTGGCTCCCCTGACGTCCTCAATAATTTCCAGAGGTTTACCTTGTACAGTCATTTTGTCTCAAGAGCAAAGCCAGAAGGTGAATGATGCCAGATTTGGTGAATACGGTGAGTGAGATGAGGACCCAAGGTGATATTTTTATTTAACAGAAAGTCCTGTTAATATTTTGAATCTTAAGGACTTGACGAGAACCACAACAGTGAAACTAAAGACGCTCCTGAAGGAAGACTTCCAGAACTGCTTCAGAAGAAGTATGTCCTAAGTGAGGGTGAATTACTTCAATGGGAATTAATGACAATTTGTCTTTTACTGTACTAAGTTCTTTTTAGTTTTATCTCAATATTAACTTATTTTTAACCATGACTATTAGTACATCTTTGGGGTACGGGATGTATTTGGATCTCACTGTGCAAATATACTAACATATTATAAAACATTAATAAAGATACGATTTAAAAAGAGAAGAATTACAAATCTGAGAGTTTTAATATTTTGCTGTGACCTAACAGACTGTCCCACACAGTTCCGGGAGAAACGCCTCCTCCCTGGAGACTCCAGTGGGGGAAGTTCATGTGTACTTAAGCGGCTTTCAAGGTTCCCCCAGAATGAAGCCCCACCCTTTCTCTGGAATGTGATCTACCACTGCTTCCTCACTAACAATCAGACTGGAAACCCTCAAGCTGCCCAGCAAGGGTTGGAACCAGGCTGTGTATCAAATAAGATTATTCCCTATCCTAGCTGACAGATTATCAGTAAGTCATTTCTTCCCCTAAGCCTTATCATGAGTAGAATGAGAAAAATGGAGACAATGGTACAAGGATATCCCAATGATCACTTCCTCATTGGGAAATCAAGGCCAGGCAGAGTGAGATCATGCTTGATAAAATGTTGAAGTGAAACAGGAATCTTATTAATGCATGAATCCCTATGGAGTACATACGTGTCTAAAGTCAGGACCCAAAGAAGACTTTAGGTGGAATTTTATACTTATCTAACTTATAAGTAATTATAAGGCATCATCTGTATTCTATACTTCAGTATTTAACTATTACGGAAGCCCTTTCAGTTGTCTGTCAGTCTGACGCACCCATGATCTATTGAGTGAATGAAGTTTGGCTTCAGGAAAAATAAAAAGGCAGATTTAAGAGACAGGAAAGACCTTGCCCTATTAGAAGAATGGTTTTCCTTCTTCGAGATGAGTAAGAGAGAGAAAAACCAGCTGAGGTGGTAAAATGAAAAGCTCAGTGTTAGACAAGACTGCTACGTGGCACTGTTTGACATCTGCCTGACAGTGTGCGCCAAGTCCCTTGGGATGAGTCTGGCCTCAAGGGAGAGGCAGAAACTGAAGAAAAATCTCAGGAGTCTTCCCACCTTCCAAGGCCTGGTCCAATGGCGCCTTCGGTGTGCATCCTTCCAACACCTTCCATTTGCCCCATACTCCTCCTTCCCTGTCTCTGCACCTGCCCCACCTCCCTTTCATTTGATGGTATTTCTATACGATCTAGATGACAGACATTGTTTCTGAGACAAGGTCTCACTGTGTCACCTGTGACTCTTGAGGATCTTCCTACCTGAGCCTCCCAAGTACTGGGATTACATACATCCACCACATGTCTGGCAACAAGACGCTTCTTGGGTTTAAAGATTAGTATTGTTTTCACCTTTACACTCCCTATGGGTCTTGCACTGTGCTTTGCATATATTTGGTACCCAGTAAAGTACCAAATGGTTTAATTAATTAATCTCCTTTACCTATAATTGGTTCATCAAAATTGCATGAAAAAATATTACTGGTGAGTGTTTGATGCACAATAAATGAATGATCAGTGGGTCTATAGGGTCACATTGAAATGTCTGGATAGAATCTATGTTTGGCCCTATGCATAAATAATAGAAGTTTCATATTCTCCAGCCTGGCACAAGAAGGTGCCCAAAATCCACTGAAATCCTGAGCTGCGTATCACGGAATCCCACTCAAGTCAACCTTTACCAGCCCTGGGTGCTATGCCCTTTAATTCTCTGTTTTCCCCTATCTCAATATGCCACCCCAGCCGGCTGTCACTGTGGAAATTAGACTGTAAGATAACAAGATAGCCTAACGCATCCAGGCTAATATGATGTGGGAGCCTGTTGTTTGCATATTTTTATGTTGCCTCACCAAACAGCTGCTGTAATGAGTGTTGAAAAACCCATGCTTAGAGCAAAAATGGCTGTCTGCTATACCAGGGTAACTGGTTATCGGCCCATATGAAGTCTCAGGGAGCTGGTCCCACATTCACCCTGAAGAGTGTCTTTGGAAACAGTTAAGAAGAGGTAGCTTGTTGGGAATGTGTACAGTCAACTGTGTCCCAGAAAGTCCCTTCTGGCCAAGAGCCCTACTCAGCCATAACCTTAGTCGGCACTTCCGCTCTTAGCAAATCCCTCCTGGGGCTGTGTCTGTACCTGACACACAGGCCTACAGAGCCAGACCTCCTGATCTCTGCAGTTCTACAGTTGAGTTATAAACAAAATTTGATTTCCAAGTTCTGAAATTTTCAACTCATTCATCAGGCTTCTCTCATTTTTACATTTTGTAATACCCTTGTGTTACAGGGTGACAGACTCTATTCATCCCTCTGTATATAGTGGTGATGATAATGCTGCTCTTCTCCCAGGCTTGTTTGGAGGATTTCCTCAGCAAGCCCTCTATAAACTCTGACTTATACTAAATTTAGTGATTTTATTTGTAAGTAGCCTCTTCCCTCTTTCTTTGCATGTGGGAAACTAACTACCATTCCCAATTTGAAAATTTTTTTTTTTTTTTTTTGAGACAGGGTCTCGCTTTGTGGTTCAGGCTGGCCCTGAGCTCAGCCTCAAACTCACATCACAGCAATCCTCCTGCCTCTGCCTCCCGAGTGCTGGGATTACAGGCGTGAGCCACCACGCCCGGCACTGTGGTATATGGTACTGGTTGCTGCTGGGTGTGAGTCTCCACACCCAGTATAGGTATGTGGTTACCAGGGATCGAACCCGGGTCCTTGCACTTGCAAGACAGGCGCCAGAACCATTGAGCTAAATCCAAGGCCCTGAAAATATTTTTTTAAAGATGAGGGAATCTTTTATTCAAGCTAAGTGTCCACACAAAACTTTTCAGTAGGAAGAAGGGGAAAATAATAAGCCCAGGAAGATTCAGGGAAAGCTCAACTCTCCTCATGAGACCAGCTCATCCCAGATCGTCGAAGGACCAGTGGGATTGGGTGGCCACCTACTCTTAAATGTAAGCACTGAAGAATCCTTTAGCCCATCCACTCCAGAGTTTTCCATAAACACTGACCCCAAAAGTTTATCCCAGAAGAGTGAGTTAAGAGCCCTGGAAAATAAATAGAGGCTGAAGCTGCTCATACTGGGGATTACTCATGCATGGGATAAGAAAATATTGAATTCTAACAGCAAACAAACATATTATATTAATAGACACTGAAAATTATCTAAGAGCATTTTAGAGTTAAATAAATAATAACATCTCTTTGTTGCTCAATGATTTCACAAATCTAAATAAACTGAAAAAGACAAAATGTCCATTTTGAGTCTCAAAATTAAAATACAGTGAAATGTCATTAATCCATTTACACTGCCTGGAGAGAAAGTGGAATGGGAAACACTCTTTAAACAAATGTAGTTTTGTTATTTTCAAGAAATGTTGGGGGGGAAATCAGCAAATCTGAACAAAGATGACCAAGACAAGGATTTTAGGAAAGATAAGTAGAATATAACCAAGGATATTAAAGTATAACCCAATTCCTCTGAATTAGCCACACATTCACTTTTCTCCTTAGCTCCTTCAAGAGAGAAAAGATGAGATAATAAAAGAAACTCTGTACACTGGGCCCATGAGACACCCTCTTAGAAAAAGGGTACAGACATCGTGACAAAGGGCTCAGGATTTAGCTCAGTAGTTCTGGCACCTGCCTTGCAAGTGCAAGGTCCTGAGTTCAATCCCCAGTACCAAAGAAAGACAGACAGCAAAGACAGACAGACCAGACATCTTCTATCCTATAAGCTCTACCATTTCACCATGTAGTAAATGCTCGAATGGAATCTACAAAATGATAGACTCCTTTCCTTTACTTTTCCCGCAGAGGTTACATTTTAAAACAAAACAAGCCATCGCCATGCTGAAGACAACACGTAATCAATGACTCTGAGGCCTGAATCAAGATGTTTGGGGGTGATAAAAATGAAAAGTCCTGGACCTGCCATTCTGAGGCAGCCATGTCAATCAGAGCATCACATAAAAACCCAGGCAGAGAAGAACGATCAATGCTTCCAAATGGGAAAAATCTTCTAATGTTAAATCTATACAAAGTTGTTGGTGTGCCTTTTCAGAATCCTTCCTTGAAAGTTTTTTAAATGATCCTACCAAATTCAGAATTCAAGTTTAAATGCCAACTTGTGCCGTCATAGCAGAATTAATTTTTGTAGTCGTACTAATAATATATAGTTCAGGGTCTTAGCCTTTGTTCTGGTTTTGTTTTGCTTGTTTTAACGTTTTTTAAGGAGAGTGAGAAAAATAGCAACTGTATTTAGCTAAACCCATATTAAAAAATAGGTTAAACTTGATAAAGTGTAAGGATGACTTTTGCTTTTAATCATGAAGGAGCACTTGGTACAAATGCGTCTTCCTGTTGTACATTCCCAAACCAGATAAAATATATGAGTGAAATGTTTCCAGTCCCTGACAGCCAGACATGGTGGACAACTGTCATCCTTAAGCGACAAAGATTCAATACAGCACTATCATTCCTCAGAAGGGAAAATACTCAGGACAATCCCCACCTAGAACTCCATCATTCCACTCAAAAATTCAACAATGTCACAAAGAAGGGAGAATACTAAGGTCTTGGTGAAGTAAAGAGTTAGTCATTGGAATTAAGGGCAAAAGAAATGGGTGCATTTGTAGGATCAGACCTCATAAAGGAGGAAGCTCTACAGAAAAGAAGTTCTAAAAATCCATGCAGGGACCCCCTTAATTTCTCTGCAGAATCCAAATTTGTGCACACACAGGGGATGTACTAGGCTGCACAGGCTTTGACAATATGACCTAAGTAGAGGTGACAGAAAGAACTCTGTGCTGCAAAATGGGAACTTGGGAGAGTTTGAAAGCCTCGCTGAACACTCCAAGTCATCCAACTGGACTTTCATCCAGAGGTATTAGATTCCAGTTCATGGGTAGATTTGTTCTAACCAGCCCTATAAAGACAGCCCACAGGTTTCAGACTAATACAATGATAAATTCACTGCCCATCAAAACAAAACAAAACTCTCTGAAAGACAATAAAATATAATCACTCAACAATGTCCACTGCATACTCAAAAAAAAAAAAAATAGAGAGAGAGAGAGAGAGACAGAGAGATGTGTGACCAAGCAGGAATATGTAATCTAATGCATGGGGAAGAAATTGATGGAAATAGATCTAAAGAAGATAAAGAAGTAAAAATTAGCAAGCAAAAAACTTCAAGACAGTTCTGACATTGATTGAAGTGCTTTTTGAAAAGACAATCATGGTGAGTCACTATGTGGGAACCTCAGTAAATAAATGAGAACTATTTTTTAAAACTATAAATTTAAGATCTGAAAAGCATAAGAACTGAAACAAAGTCAGTTGAGGAGCTTACAACCAAACATTGCAGAAGAAAGTGAATTTGAAGTCAAAGTAACAGAGAAGATGGAAAACAGAAAAGAGGCTGAGGAAAAGGACAGAGAATATCACCAACATGGGAAAATATCAGGCTGTTGTCTATTACCTCTGATATTTCAAAATCCCCAAAGAGAAAGAAGAGAGCAGAAAAATATATTTTTATTTTTAATCTAAATTTGAGTAAAAATGCAAACTAATAAATAAAGCAAGTCCAAATCTCACATAGTAAACATATAAAGAAAACCGTACCTATGTACATCAGGATTGAATAGATAAAAACCAGGCAAAGAGACTGTCTAAAAGCAACCAAAATAAAGCACACATTATATTCAGCAAATCTTTCCACTAGAAATAGTACAAGCCAGACTAAATGGAATGCTATCTTTAAAATGTGAGCATAAAACAACCTGTCAGCCTAAAATGTTAGTCAGTAGAAACATGCTTCAATAATAAAAATGAAAGTAAAGATGAGAACATTGATCACCAACAGAACTATACACAATAAGTATTAAAGAAAATTCTGTAAGTCAATGGGAAATTATAACAAGTAGAAACATGAAGAAACTAAAAGCAGCATTTTATGTGAATAAAATACAAAAGACATTTTGTTTTCTTAACATTTAATAATTATTCAAAAATAGTAACAATGTATCACAGATTTATAATATAGAAGTAAAATGGCCTAAAGGATAGTATAAGTGAGATCACACTGTTACAAATTAACTGCTCCAGTAGTCTAGAGAGAAAAAAAAAAAAGAGCAAAGATTAAAATATGGGAGGAATACAAGACAAATAACAGAGTGACGTGTGTAAAACTAGCCATGTCAATCATTCATGAACTGTAAGTGGATTAAGGTTCTAATTAAAAGATAATGAATGTCAAATCAGGATGAAAAGTTGAGATCAAACTACACATTGGTTTAAAAATATGCTTTAAATAAAAAGATATCAAAAAGTTGAAAGTAAAAGGCAAGAAAAACAACACTACAGAAGAAGTCATCATAGGTGCTTGATAGATATGTTGTCCAAAAACTAAAATCAGATGTAAATAGAGATGTTTCATAATGATAAAAAGGATCAAGTCAGAGGGAGCACACAACAGGCTCACATATGTGTACGTATAACATAGGAATTTCCATGAACATGAAGGACAAACAGACCAAATTGAAGGAGAAGATAGACAAATGGAGGACTTGCTGCCAGGTTTCAACATGACTCTCCTCATAATCCGTAGAGCAAGCAGACAAAATCATCAAGGATGGAGAGCCGAGCAATAACACTAAGTAACTTGCCCTAACTGATATTTATGGAATGCTGCACCATGCAAGGGAGGCCACACACTCTTCACAAGTTCGTGTGTGAGGAATTCACCGAAGATGCTGAGCTACGTATGACACGTGGCCGCCTTGATTTAAGAGGCCAGGAACCCCACTGAGTACTCTCTAACCCCAATAGACTAAACCTAGAAAACAGTAACAAGATGTATGGAAACCTCCAAAATATTTGAATATTAAGCAAATAACCCAGGGATCAAGGAATAAATTATGAGGAAAATTAGAAGATTTAAATTTAAAACTGAAAATTTAAAACTGAAATACAAAAATATGTCCCATTGGAAACTTTAGGATAGACACAATACTGTCTGGAAAGATACCAGAGAGTATCTGCTGAGTGATGAATTTACTCTTCTAAATATTCCTATTTGGAGAGGGAAAAAAAAAAAACCCATATAAAATCAAGGATGTAAACTTTCTAACTCCAACCCTAATGGAGAAAAATGAGCTAGGTGTGGTGATGCATGTCTATAATCCCAACAGTTGGGAAGCTGAGGCAGGAGAATCATGAATTTGAATCTACTCTGGGTTGTATAGTAAGACTATGTCTAAAAGATTCATCTCACAGTGACATATGTGCACCCATGTTTATAGCAGCTCAGTCTGTGATTGATAAATTTTGGAAACAACCAAAATGTTCATCAATAGGAGACTGGATAAAGAAGATATGGTTCTTTTATAGAATGGAATATTATTCTGCCATTAAAAGTGATAAGATTGAGTCATTCATACTCAAATGGATGTACCTTTAGGACATCTTCATAAGTGAAATAAATAGGTCACAAATGTGTAAATATCATATCTTTCCTCTGGTATGAGAAAATGAAAATGTAAATGAGTTCTAGTATATATAGTTAATATTGTGAAATAAAAAATATTTAAAAGGAAAGAGGGTGTAAAGGTAAATAATGAGGGGGAAAGAACATGATAATAATTTTTAAAAAGGAAACAAAACTTATGTATATAGGGGGTAGGGAGCTACAAGGTGGATCGGGGAAGGGAAAAAATGAAAATCGAGTCATGTCATATTCTGGTGCAAACTCTCAATGTTGAATGCAATGATGATGTGTATTCATAATGTACCAATCACAATTTGAACAAAAAGACAGAGAACAAGAGAATGGGAAAAAGGGAGAAACAGAAGTCAACAAAATTAAAAGTATACAAAAGAGATCAAATACATGTAAATAAAGGTTAACTCCTTGGAAAAAGTAAAAACTCATATGGCCTTTAACTAGATTTATCAAAAATAAATGTACTGGAATTTACTGATACCTGGAATGAAAGACAGGATGCTACTAAAGATACCTCATTATAAAAAGTTAAGTAATATTGTGAACAACTTTATTCCAATAAAGTTACAAATCAGAGGAAATGGACATATTTCTTAAGAGATACAAATTGGCATAACTGACACAAGACAAACTATCTGAATAGCTCTCAGTTAAAGAAATTGAATTAATGGAGATCTTTCTAAAATGAAAAGCTCAATCTCAAAAGGCTTCTCAAGTTAATTTTATCGAAAACTTAAAGGAGTAATATGAACTACACGTACATTCTTTTGACAAACAAGGAAGGGTTGAACATTTCCCAAATCATTCTATGAACTTAGCAGAACCTTACTTTTTTTTTTCAGTTTTTTGAGACAAGGTCTTACTCTGTAATTCAGGCTGGCTCTGAACTCACTATGTAGCCCAGGCTGGCCTTGAACTCATAGCAGTCCTCCTGCCTTTGTCTCCTGAGTGCTAGGATTATAGGTGTGTGCCACCACGGCTGGCACTGTGATATGTGGTTACCGGGGATCCAACTAAAGACCTTGAGCTTGCCAGGAAGACACCAGAACCACTGAGCTAAATCCCCAACCAAGAACCTCACTTTCAAAACAAGAACTTTGTAAAGATAGCATAGACAAGTATTCCTTACGAACATAAAAAAAAGTTCTTCATAAAATTTCAAGAAATCAAATTCATAATTATATGAAAAAGTTAGTACTTCCAGACCAAGTTATCATACAAAGACAGAAAAGCTAGTTCAATACTTAAAGCCAAAAGGAGTATGATATAACTTTTTTTTCAACTTTCTCTAGATTATCCTTCATAGTTTTCACTACAGGGCTCTTGAACTTCTTGCCTTATCTTTATTCCTAAGTATTTTGTTTTTAATGTTACTAAAAATTAGACTTCTTAAATTTCCATTTTCCAACTGGTCATTGCTAATATTTAGAAATGCTACTAATTTTCTCAGTACATTGGCCAAATTCATTTATAATAACTGTGGTATTATCTCTAATATTATATTTAGATTTCATGGGGTTTTCTATGAAGATAATTGTGTCATTCCCTAATACACATAGGGATGCTCCTTTTCTATCTTTGACCATTTTGTTTTTCTTTGCCTTTTCAAAGAGAAATAAACAATGAAAACAAGTTGGAACCGATTTAGCTACATTTGGGTTTGAAAAAATATGCAAAGGCTATATGACATCTTTCTCACTGTCTTTAAGCAGTTAAAGCCATTATAAATAGGAAAAGATTTTTCCCAATTCTCACCTAATGGTTTAATTTAATATTTCTAAGAAGTTCTGAGGCACAAATACAGTATTCAAATTTCATCTGTATAATTCTACAGATTCCTGAAGCTCTGGCTTAACTTTATTTTTGTTTCAACTTTTCCTAATCTTTTTTTTTTCTCTGTTGTTTACACTGGATTATTTCTATAGGCCTATCATCCTCAGATTCGCTGTCTTTTTTTTAATCTTGTCCATTCTCATGTTGATCCTGTCTAGTAATTTTTTTAAATTTTAGACTTGGATATTTTTGTTCTTAATTTTTCATTTCATTCTTTTCTACATCACTCAGTTCTTTGCAAGAATATCTGATGTTGGGGCCAGGGGTTTAGCTCAGTGGTTCCGGCCCCTGTCTTGCAAGCGCAAGGGCCTGGGTTCGATCCTGGTAACCACATACCATACTGAGCGTGGAGACTCACGCCCAGCAGCAATCAGTACCACATACCACAGTGCCGGGCGTGGTGGCTCACGCCTGTAATCCCAGCACTCGGGAGACAGAGGCAGGAGGATTGCTGTGATGTGAGTTGGAGGCTGAGCTCAGAGCCAGCCCGGACTACAGAGCGAGATCCTGTCTCAAAAAGCCTAAAAAAAAAAAAAAAAAAGGAATATCTGATGTTATCTCAAAGTATGATTATAGTGGCTGTCTCAAAGTCTCTGCATGACGTAGTCAGCCATGTTATTTTTAACAAAGGGTTGGCCTTTCACAAATTGTGCTGGAAAAACTGGCAATCCAAGTGCCAACATCGGATCTACATCCATATCTCTCACCCTACACTGAATCAAAGTCAAAACAATCAAGGAGCTGAACATTAGAACAGAAACACTTAATCTTCTGGAAGACAAAATAGGGAAAAGCCTTGAAGACATAGATGTAGCCAAAGACTTTCTAAACAAACCTTCATTGCGTAAGAAGTAATAGCAAGAATCAACAAATTGACAATATCAAATTAAAAACTCTTCTATTGCAAAGGAAACCACTAACAGAACAAACAAATGACCTGCATAGTGGGGGAAAAAAAATTTCCAGCTACACTTCAAAGGACTCATATTTAGAACATAAAAAGAACTGAAAAATAGTATATCCTTTAAACTTACAGACCCAGTTTTAAGAATGGGCATCTGAAATGAATAGACATTTCTCAGATGAAGAAATACAAATGGCCAATAAACATGGAAAAATATTCACCATCGCTGCACACTGGAGAAATGCAAATTAAAACAACACTGAGTTCCAACCATGAGTCTCTCCTACAGAGTAGACAGTGTAGACAGAGTAGACAGTGTAGACAGAGTAGACAGTGCGGGACGTTGATGATCACTACCTCTGCAGACCCTTTCTCAGAACCTGTGGCTCAGAACTGTCTAGGGTCTGAATCACACATGAGTACTTTGGATGGAAATCCAGAAATTCATGTAGACCACGATAGGGTCACTCCTTTGACCGCTTGATCTCCTCACTTCCTTCTAGGCTCTCTCTTTCCACCCCTCTACCAAGAGAGCTGGCACTTTTACTTGCTGGATTCCTACCAGGGAGTCTGACTGCTGGAGTTGGGGGTAAGAAGAGCAAAAGCAATGGGTGTTTTCCCCGCTGGAGGGGTGCAGTTGCTCTGGTGAGAAAAAGAGCTTGCTTCTCGCTTCTTACGTACCCATGAATCACCACTGTTGGCTCTATGTCGCCCTGACAGAGGGGTTACTGTACTTTTCACACCATCAGAACCCTCAAATAGCATTTCTTTTAAAGTTCTCATTTGTTGCGCATGGTGACATGCAAAAGTGTTATATCCCAGATTTAAACATAAAGGAAAACATCAGTGTGTTCCTTGGATCTGCCAGATACATTTATTTTAACTTGAGCTGCTGAATAAAGCATCTTCTTTTGATTTTAACTAACGTGCATTCTGAGGGAATAGACAAGCTGTAAGAAAACTCAAATCTTGCAATTACTGGCCACTATAAATATGGCTTTTCTTGATACAAAATGTAAATAGTTTAAAAAATAGAAATAAAACAAATGTTGAAACTGAGAAAAGATCTCCATGGTCATCAATCATTAGCACATTCAAATGTCTGCAATTCTCAACATGTCCCTGCATTTATTGATCTGGTGTGTGAGTATTGAACTTATAAAATGCATTTTGATATTAAAATACCTCCCAATCTCTGTTAAATATGTTTGCTTCTCCTGAGCTTTTGATAATGAATTTCTTTTATAAAAGGAATGCATATGTGTGTGTACGTGTGTGTGTGTGTGTGTGTGTGTGTGTGTGTGTGTGTGTGTGTGTGTATTGGGACACGGTTTTGCTCAGGCTGAGAGCCCTCATCTCCTACCCCACCTATGCAACAACTCATCGGAAATACACATATGTACTCAGACTTCTGTACACAAAATACATTTACCACTCATTGCCTTTGTCTTTAAAAACTCTCCCCCTCCGAACTGCAACCCAACAGTTCAAAATGCTTTCTCAAATTGAACAGAAGATCATTCCTTTCAGCCGGGTCCCCAGCTCCACAAATACGCACCCCGGGAGACTCAGGGTTCAGAGGAACAACATTATAAACCAGCCACCTTGAAACTCAGACAAACAGGCCTATAAAAGATTAATCATGTGCTTCCTCCAGGAACTCCAAAGGTAGGAACTTTAATTCGGTGGGAAGGGAAATAAAAAGAAAAATGACAGTCAAGCTGTATTACGAGAGGAAAAAGTGACAGGAGAAGCGTGTTGTACTTGAGAGATGAAGGTCACGGGACCGTATTTCCTTAGCACATCTCCGTTCAGGCCATTTTCCCCTCTCCGCCTAAATGCTGGGTCGTGTGCTCAGGAAATGCTCTCCTGTGAATTTGGACTTGAAATATACCCGGTAGCGCTCAGAAGGACAGGGTCAAATACCTGGGAGGTAAATGCAGGCTCTTTCTTCACGTGTCACACCGTCACATCCCTGTGCTGGAAAATAAACTGGTTGACTATCACTCTGCCCACCGGTGTGAAGTATGGACACGATGGGAGCATTTATCTTCCCCATCGACCTTACCCAGGACGAAGCCGCGTTCTTGCCTGGCATCAAAGTCACCTACTTCCATACACATTTCTCCAGGAGTCAGAGCCTTTTGCCCAGTGAGGCCGAGTGAGCTGGCTCTAAAAGTCAGTTCGCGGGATGCTGTGGAGAACACATCCTGTGGACACACACTGTTTGCTTTCCTCCCGTCCTCACCAGAGCACAGAACCCCTGATAGCAGTAATGGGGTTCACTCACAAGCAATAAACACAAAGCACAGACCCTTCAGTGCTGGTCGGCTGACAGGTACTGAAAATGCTCTTCATTTGGAATAGAATTCGGTCATTCACCAGGTTCCTGTGCTTCTCTACCGAAGCACCCTGCTTGTCAGGTTACTTCTTGAATAATTTTCTTCAAGGATTCTGGCACTAATGCCAGTTTCACCCCATAATTTATGAGCCATTGATCATGAAATAACTTGGGTCAGAGAAGACCCGGATGCAGGGAAGGGCACAGGGGCTACTCAGTACATCTGCACTGCTGAAGACAGAGGTAGAGAAGGAGGAGGCCGGTAGCCTGCTCGGAGGAGGAACCAAGGCTGAGGTTCCAAGGGAGACTCAACACTTTGTCGGGACAGGACCAGAGTTGGGTGTCATGGACATTCCCACTTGCTCAACAAGCATTTGGTTCAACCACGGAACAGAAACAGTGCTGAATTAAGGGTGAGGACATGGGACTGGCATTCAGTAAACGTAGTCCTACAGTATCAACTCCAGAAGGTCTACGTTCAAGGCTTGCAGGGGGTGCCTGCCATGAAGACACAGAAATGCTTGCCCAAGCGGGGTGGGAGAAGGGCTCTTCCAAAGTGATAATGTTTGGGTAGAATCTGGAAGGGACTGGGGTTGGCCTCATGAGAGAAGGAAGGAAATTCCTGAGCTAGAGAAGCAGTGAGGTTAATGTACTCAGGGTGCTGACAGAAGGCGATGGTAAGAAAGACTAAGTGCACCCAGGCCAGGTCATAAGGACAGGGCAATATTCCCCTTACAGTGGGTCAGTGGGTGACATTCCAAGCAGCAGCATGCTGTGAGAAGGCGGGCAGTGCCACACATCTGCTTGGCAGCAGTGGAAAGGGTGGTTCTGGCATCAAAGAGGTGCCCGGGGGCAAAAGAGACACTACTGAGAGGGATTATGAGAAAGAAAGGAATCGATTATGATACAGATGTTAGGATTGCTATGCTTGGAACCAGAGGTACCTGTGGTAGAAAGTAGCGGAGGAATAGCCATTGGGGATTTTTGTTTACCCTTATTTTTAATTTGAGATTTCTTAAGATATAATTTACATATAGTGGTTTCACCCACTTTACATGAACAGTGTTCTGATGTTTGACAGATATATAAAGTCATGTGATTTCCTCCACTATGGAGATCGAGAGCATTCTCATCATCTTATAAAATTCCCCATCTTTCTTTGAAGTCAGATACCTGTCCTCCTCCTGGACTTTGGCAACCTCTGATCTGATTTTGTCTTTTTAGTCTCACCCTTCCAGAAGGTTGTCTGTGGAGAGAGTCACACATATGAGGTGTTTTAGGAGCTTCTTTCACTTAACATAAAGCTGCCAAGAGTCATCCTTGCTGGTCTCCATGAATGGCTCATTCCCATGCTGGTTGCCTCATATGGACAGTGAGGTGTTCATCTATTTACCAGTTGACTGACATTTGGGTTATTTCCAGGTCTGAGAGATCAGAAGTAAAGTCAGTAGGGACATCCAAACCTGTGCCAACATTAGTTTCCATTTCACAAGTCTAATGACCTGACAAGATCTTATAGAAGATCATGAAAGGACACTTTGAGAGTGTCCACCTGCCTTTATATTTTGCATCTTCATTAGTAACATAGGAGGGTTCTAGTCACTCTGTATATGCATCAGCACTTGATATTGTCAGCCTTTCTTTTAACCATTTTAATAGATGTGTCTTTGTGAATTTAATTTGCATTTCCCTTATGAATAATGATGTTGAACATCTTTTCTTATATTCATAAGACTATACATTTGGTGAAGTATCTGTTCAAGTTACTGTCCCAATTTTTATTGTGTTAGTTTTATGAATGAATTGCAAGCGTCTCTGAATATTCTTAATTCAAGTCCCATATCACCCATGTTATTTGTAAATAGTTTCCCTGATCCTGAAATTTGTCTTCCTGACTTTTTAAACAGTGATTTCATATAGAAAAGTCCTTAGTTTGATGAGACTTGTGGATATAATTCTTTCTTTTAAAAAGTGTCAAGGTTTTCTTGTCCTTGGCCATAGCTGGAATGTTACCCTGCCTTTATGAGCAGTGGATCTTGGGACCTCTGGCTGGAGATTCTCCAGGTGGTAGGAATCTTTCTCCTCCTTTTCCCCATTATAAGGACTCCTTTTATAAGGACTGCCTTTTGAGTCTTATTTGAGAAGTCATTGTTTTGTTTCAAAAAGGTCTCAAAATTTTATCCATGCTCCCTCCCAGAGATTTTACAGATTTGGGTCTTTTACTATAGATATCAGATCTTTGAGTTCATTTTTGTATAAAGCATACAGAATAGATTCATTTATTTATGTATAACCAATCGTACCATCACATTTGTTGAGAGAGTAAGAAACCAATATCAAGAGGAAATGATGAGTTAATCTTTGCCATGGAAAGCTCAAGTCTATCCACATAAGGACCCACAGCAACAATTGACTTTGTGAGACTGAAACTAAGAGAGAGATGAAATCAAGCCTTTCCGGTCTTTGAACCAACTGGGCTTGGTCAGTCCTTCCATTCACAGGGCTGACCAGCAAAAGGGGCTGAGGATGTGACATAGAATAACAGGGCCAAGTTGCTCTAAGCATAAAAAGAGAATCACTGAACTACAGGAACTAAGACTGGGATTTTAACACCTATTCTTCTATCTACTTCATATGTGACACATTTATCAATGCAGAAAAGATGGAAGACAGGAATACAGCTTGGAGGCTATTGCAAAAGGTTAAAAAAAGTTGTAGAGTCCTAAATTGGTGCCGTGGCAGTGCTGGGGAAAAATAACCCTAAATGCTGCACGTTGCATGTGCACAGAACTTTTATAGGTAGACACACAAGAATGCAGACATTCAAGAAAACATTAACCTTTAGAATGAAGAAAAATTGCTAATCTTTGTCTGGTAAATGTCCCTCCAAATAGATCTTATTTTATTTAGAGGACTCTACTATTGACTATAAACATTTAAACTTGGTTTCCATTCTTTATGAAAGACTCTAAGACAAGCATAAAGTTGTCACTGGTCTGTTGCTTCCAGTAAGGGCTAACAAACTCATATACCAAGATCTCCTGTCATACCTCTCCTGTATTCCTCAGAATCATTTGTCTCCTTGTCTGCACAACTTGAGGAGAAAAAGGCTTACGGATGCTAATGGAGGCAGTACTGTCCACTTTGGGAGAACTGAGCTAGACAATGTGCAGATTCCAGTAGGTGCTCAAAATAAGCTGAGTGAAACTGAACTGACATCACTCAAGTGATTACTGCAATAAATGTAGGATGTGCAGGGGGTAACACAGCACAGGGAAGAAGGGAAGGGACGGGTCTTGCGCATCCTCCATGTCCCTCCTGCCACACGTATCACCTGCTCTTCTGTGCCACTGCCTGTCCTGGAGGGCAGCCTCTATGAAGATGCCAAGCCTCCCTCTCAGGTCTGGCTCTCAGTGGATTCAGAGCACAAGCAACCTCAGCAACGGGTCTGGGAAATGTAGACCCATTTTCCCTGGCTAGTTTCCTTGTCTTACTCTCAAATCCATATAATAAAATTATAAGGGAAAGCCATCATACAGAAACATTTTTATATTTGACCAGAGTTTTATATTTAAAGCACAGCAAAAATATATGTACTTCTTTAATACATTAAGTACCAAAATAGCATAATATAGACAACTCAGGATTAAATTTTATTTTTTAAAAGACATGTCAACATCATTCAGCTCAAACAAAAATATTTAAACACTGGGATGATTATTCCTTGGCAACAACCATGTCAAATTAGAGATCCAATTAAGTTTGATTTTTGTTTCAATGATCCCTAGTGTTAAAAATTCCTGTTAACAAAGATGCACCGGTACAAGTGAAATTAAAGTTCCTGTACTGCACCTCACAAGATCCACATACAGTAGTCTTCTTTCAAGGAACATCCAAATCTTTCAAGGCTATTAAACCCCTAATTGTAGTAGGTTTGTATTTCTATCACTTTTTTTGCCCTCTGTGACTCAGCCCATATTTTTAATATCATTTACATCACAGAAAAATGTACTGTGGACTCAAAATTCAACTTCAGTGCCGTCGAGATAAAGATAAATTTCACAAAACTTTTGAAGAGTTTCCAAGACTCTCTGATTTATCTTTTCAAAGAAACAGACAGAGAATGTTGTATCTAAACTCCATCTTGGAAAAGCACCTGCCCCTGAGGTTGAATATATGTAAGGATGGTGGTCTCTATATTTTTCCCCTATCAGCAGCCATGGTAAGAAAGTTTTAATTTTTTCAGCCACATCTATAATGGTAACTTCAAGACCCTCCAGTTGAAAGATTTATCTTATTCCTATGACTAAAAATATCCACACTATCAGCCAACTTGTGGATATAATTCTTTCTTTTAAAAAGTTTCAAGAGTGGGTTTTCTTGTCCTTGGCCATAGCTGAGATGCTACCCTGCCTTTATGAGCAGTGGATCTTGGGACCTCTGGCTGGAGGTTCTCTGGGTGGTAGGAATCTTTCTCCTCCTTTTCCCCATTTTATGAGAAAATCTTTTCATGCTGTAATTTGGAGACCTGTTCCTAATGAAGTGGATCGCTTCATGGCTATTGGTCAAACATCTTACAGAATTGCTGGAAGAGTTCATGACGTCAATGCGTGGCTGGTCGGAAAGGAGAAAGTAACATAAACCTAAGAAACTCCACTTTCACTGTACACCCAAAGTAGATGCCTCAGCAAGTATTACAGACATGCCATCTGTGCAGAGTCTGAAGCTTTTATTTCCAGGCAAAGTTTTGTTTGGGGAGGGTGAAGTTTTACCATTTCCAAAATTCTTGAAGGGCTTTGTGGTTAGAAAGTCAACCACTTCAGACCAGATCTCCCCATTTAACAAGGGTTCTGCTATTAGCATTTGTCTCAGCTGCAGTCCACGAGTCAGCCCAACCTCATCTACTACACAAGGCTTCCCCATCATCTTTCCAGTTGCAGGGGCGCCTCTTTTACCTGCTAACTCCAAATGTGCAATCGTATCACAACCAGAGTTTTGAGTCTTCATTTGAACAACTAAGTTTTTGAAACTTGCAATCCACTCTGAGAACCGGTGACCTACTTTCACAAATATATTGACAAACAGTTGTAAATAGGGAATCCTGCAAGGTAGCATAGGTTTCTGCATGATCAAAGAAATAGTTCCACTTTAGTGGCCCTGCTTCTCCAGAGCACATCTATAAGAAGCCTGCATGCTCCCAGCAACAGGCCTACTAACTGCTGCGTTCTCAAGACAGTGAGGCATAGAGGACGTTTCAAGATTCCACAGACA